>VSMD01040635.1:7992-72319 GCA_008750895.1 Mirza zaza
CCAGCTACCCCAAGACACCCAGCTACCCCAAGACACCCAGCTACCCCAAGACACCCAGCTACCCCAAGACACCCAGCTACCCCACATACCCAGCTACCCCACATACCCAGCTACCCCAAGACACCCAGGTTCCACCAGACACCCAGACACCCAGCTACCCCAGACGCCCAGCTACCCCAAGACACCTAGCTACCCCAAGACACCTAGCTACCCCAGACACCCAGCTACCCCAGACACCCAGCTACCCCAGACACCCAGCTACCCCAAGACACCCAGCTACCCCAAGACACCCAGCTACCCCAAGACACCCAGGTATCTCCAGACACCCAGCTAACCCTAGATACTCAGCTAACCCAAGACACCCAGGTACCCCAGAGACCCAGGTACCCCCGGGTCCCTAGAAATGCCCGGTTGTGGGCAGAACACAGAGTACCAGGGCTGAGTACGAAGTGGAGGCTCTCGGAGATCAGCTGGATGGAGGCCCAGGGACATTTATGTTGACAAATTAGTAGCTGTTTAAAATAATAATACACATAAACCAAAAAAAAAAAAATAATAATAATCTTTTGGTTTTTTTCCCTTAAGTAACCACAATTGCTTTCCAAGGGTATGTGTACGTGTTGAGCACACTTCACAACTTCTCAAACCTTGGATTCAGATTGGACATGACCACCTCAATTTCCTGTTCCGTGCTGAGTTTTACTCAGTACTTGCTTTGTATTGTAGCAACCACTGAAAACCCAGCCTCACAAAGATAGGATCCCATCCGATAGAATATAGCATGGTTTAATGTTGAAACTATAAACTACATTGAGCTAGTAACTCACACGATACCCACATTTTTGATGTTTCCCTCAAAAAATGTGACACGCTCTATGGGACTGCCTGTGAGTTTCTGGGTTACCCTGGGGTGCCTTGACGCACAATTTGGGAACCTCAGGCCGGGTCATAAGTATTTAGTTATTGGGAGTTTACCAGGGTTCAAAGCTCTCATTAGTACAACCAGTGAAATTATGGTGCTGACTTCTTACGGTTCTCGTGAAAATTAAATGAGATGATCCAACTTTAAATGTCTAGCACAGCACCTGCCAAAGAGGCCTTGGTATTAATTTTCTATTGCCACATAAACAAATTACAAATTAAACTTAGAGGCTTTAAACCACGCACACTTATTGTCCCTCAGTTTCCATCAGGGGACAGGGCCAAGGCGGACCCTGTGTTCCAGGCTGCAATCCAGGTGCCAGCAGGGCGGTGGTGCCCTAAGAGGCCACAGCCTCAGGGGGTTGGCAGAATTTATCTCCTTGCAACAGGAGAAACTGGGGCCCCATTTCACTGCTGGCTGTTGGCCAGTGGCCACCCACGGTCTCCTCCTGCCAGGGAACCCCTCCAGGGGCAGGTCACGGGACAGCCACTGGCTTCTGCAAGGCTAAGGGATGGCTTTTCTCTCCAGTCTGAGCAGAGTCTCATGCATGCAGTGAGGCACCAGCATGGGAGCAGCATTGGCCAAGCGAGGCCCTGTCACTTTGCCTTATGCAAGGTACAGGTCCCGCCCACACTGTTACAGAGGGAGTTGTCAGGAAAGGGTAGTCACCTCAGGTTACGTCTGCCACAGCCTTGAAAATAGGGTCCCATCCCCTTCAAGAGTTCTCTGCTCCAGGCTAAATATGCCCGAGTACGTCAACTGCAGCCTGTGTGGAAAGATTTAAATTCCTGTGCCTACCCTCTGCGCTGTCCTCAGAAGACACCTGCTTTGAGAGGAAACTAGGGGGATGGCGCCACTTTGTGTGCAGGGACGAGGGGGTCCCGTGGAGAGGGTGAGGTGACACACTGCAGGTGCTTTCCATTTCCGTTGAATTTATTAATCCTTCCGCTCACTCATCCCACAAATATTTATTGAACAATTTCTGTCACCCAGGCCATCATCTGGTCCTGAGTGGGGAAAAGGGAGTGAGGAAGCTCCCCAAGGTCCCTGCACATGGCCCCCCCGGCCCCCACGGGGCCCAGACGCCATCGTTTGAACCCACCGACGTGGGACACGGCCCCTTTCCCAGCCTCGTGTCCCCTTCCAGGTCAGGGAAGGACCTGGACCGGCTCCCTGGGAAGGGCCGGGGTCACCTATTTCATGCAGATGTGGCCAAGAGCAGCCGGCCCTGGAGAGAACGAGAGGGAGGTGGCAGAAGTAGGTGACACTGAATAAAGAGGGTGTGACTAGGTGTCAGAGCACATGAGTTCCAGTCTCTCCCTTTGTGTGTTCTGGAGTTCTCCAAAGCCCAGTTTCCCATCTTTACAAAGAAGCCTGGTCCAAACCCGTGGATAATAAACTTTCCACCACTAAAGACCCATTTTGTGACCAAAACACACATACATTTTCCAAGATTGTGTCTGCCCACATCAGCTGCACGTATGAAAAACAGTCCAGTGGTTTTTCCATGAAACCAGCAGTGCCATAACTAGTTAACGTCATTCCAGCCAGAATGACACCAAAAAGCTAACGTCTCGGCAGGCCCCGGCAGCCAGGCAGTGCCCGGCCAACTGCAAGACACTCAGAAATCGAAAAAAGCTCACAGCAGCCAAGACCATCGCTGTGGCCTTCCGACCACGCCTGGTACTTCTCCAACATGGCATGTGAGCCACTAGGTAACCCCGGAGGTGACTTAAGTGGTCCATCATTTTTAGAGGTATGCATTTATTTTAATATGTGATCATAAAAAATTGTAACTAGCTCATCAAACCAATGAGATAATTTAAGATAAACAAAATGAATTTTTTTTTACAGAGTAAGTAAATACCAATCCAGGTGACATGTGCCTCTATGGCACCACTGTCAGGGACACACGCAAATGATCAGCTTTCGGGAAACCCTGGCTTCACATTCTGCGACACCCAGGCCAACCTGCACACTTGCCACCTCGATTCCTCTTGGCTCCCACAACGATCAGGGCTCTTGGATGGCCGGGAGATGGTGCTCAGGGCAGCCGAACTGGCTAAGCAGCTACTCGATGTCTACGTGTTGAGCTGCTCATCAGATATTTCACAACATCCCTCACTTTTCTCGTCCCTGCAATTTGCCATCAAGTAGCAGAATGCAAACGTGACAATGGTCAGGAATCTGTTGTCTCGAGATTTAAAAAAATAACACCGTTCTAAGGATCACACGCAAGGCTGTTTCACTTGGAACCCGCCAACTGTCGCCGGGATGCAACTACTGACCCTACTCCAGGTGACATCACTGCTCCTGCTTTAGAAACGTTTAATTCCCCAGGAATTTTCCTGACAAGAATTTGACAGTGAAAAGTGCAAAAGCCTAGAGCCTTGACACGGGAGGTTACCGGGAGACGAGCGAGGTCGTGTGTCTCACGCATGTCCCGGGCCCCTTCGGCCAGCCCGCCCCGTGCTCAGGCTCTGAGCAGAGCCCTGCTGCCCTGTTATTTCCCTGCACCCACTATATTCCTCTGAAGCACTTTTTTTTTTTTTTAATGGGAGGCAATTGGCATTTTCTATATCTCTTATAGATGGGATATTTTCTATCTAAAATAGTTTGGAAATATACTTTTTAACAACTCAGATGATGAAGTACAAAATACATTTTTTTTTTGAGACAGAGTCTCACTCTGTTGCCCTAGCTAGAGTGTCGTGGCATCAGCCTAGCTCACAGCAACCTCAAACTCCTGGGCTCAAATGATCCTCCTGCCTCAGCCTCCCAAGTAGCTGGGACTACAGGCATGCGCCACCATGCCCGGCTCATTTTTATGTATATTTTTAGATGGCAAATTAATTTGTTATAGTAGTACAATTATTATTATGTTATAGTAGTATTATGTTATAGTATGTATTATGTTATTATTATGTTATAGTAGTACAATACAATATATAATATAGTAAATACAATTATTTATAGTAGAGACGGGGTCTCACTCTTGCTCAGGCTGGTTTTGAACTCCTGACCTTGAGCGATCCCCGCCGGCTTCCCAGAGTGCTAGGATTATAGGTGTGAGCCACCACAACCGGCCCGAAATAAATTTTTCTTTTGACATTGGTGTTCCCAAGAGACTGGGAATGAATGAGGGCTGCACAGTAATTCCAAGAGAAAGACATCATGATTTCACGTGTCCAGAAGGGCTGTGCTACCCCACTGCCGTACCCACCTTTCTGCAAGGCAGGAAGGGGTGGGCAGAAGGGGCTGCTCAAGGCTGGTCACCCAAGCCTGTAGACAAAGAGACCAGGGAGATGTGCATCGTACAGAGCCAACTACACCAGCAAGGGCTAGGAAGGTGCTGGCAATTGACATCTGCTTGTTTATTCCGAATCAAAATTTGCTCCAAGTTTGAGGAAAATAGAATGGGTAGCAGGAAAACCATGTGACTTAGTTCTTTGAAAGATGAACACTTTCATCTCTTCCAATGGAGAGTGTCATGCTGGAAACTTCTCCCACCCTCCTTCCTCTCCTAACCTCAGTGCTTCTAGAATTTGCTTTCTGCCTCCCCAATTCTAAGCTCCCTGCAGCATGCCTGGCTTTCATCATCTGCGAGTCTGCAGAGGGACTCAGCTCCTGCTTCGCCTGTGGCCTCACGTCCCTCTGGTGCTCCAAAGCTCAGGAAGGGAGGAGAGGATGCAGCTCACAGCCAGAATATTCTACAAGTCCTGGGAGGGGAGAAGAGGGGAGTGGGGGGTGGGGGGAGGTGGAAGTGGTTGGCACACTTTTTTCTTGGGAGCCTTTCCTTTAATTTATATCACTGTTGGAACTTTTTTTGGAACATATTCACCTTAGGAATATACTTTAAGATTTTTTTTAATGCCAGTCATAACAACAGTCACCAGAATATTTTACACCAGTACCACTTGAGTTAATTTCAAGGACCTACCCTACCTATCGCCTGGTTCCTCCGAAGCAATTCCAGCACAGGACACGCTCAAGGAACTGCCCTGTTTGGGAATCTACAAGCAGGAGGTGTGGGCTGACAAAATTAACAGGAACAGCCTCACCTACATGTGCATACAGTGAAGCCACGCCCTCGGATAACTGGCCCGCAGATGCAAAAGGGGCACTTGGAGGGCTGTTTGGGGGTCGGGGCAGTTTGCAAGACATTATTGACAGTGAAGAGGAACATTCTTTATAATTAACGTGGGACAATAAGACTGTCCCAGGCAGATCAGGAAGTATGGTCACAATTCTTAGTCACAGGAACCCTGCAGGACCTCCCTGCCTGTCTCATTCAAAGTCTTTATTCTGCAACAGATTAATTTTGAGATGTTGGACTTAAACAAATTGAGATTTCTTTATGGTGCATGCAATGCACTAGGGACAAAGAGGAAGATGGATTTTAGAAAATCCACCTAAAAGGACATCCGGGGGTTGGGGGGAAGTATTGCTCACCGAAACTGAACTATATAAAAAGGTATTGGCAATGCAATTCAGAGTCAGACACGTAATGCTGCTGAAATCCAGGAGTATTTCACTATAAATACATAGTCAGCCCCAGGCAGTCAGGCTGGGCTACTGTGTCCATCATCAATCGTAAGGCAGTGGGCTGCTCATGGGGCTTGTGAAGCTTGCTGGGTTTGTGTGGGGGCAGGTGGGGAGACTGGCAGGCACATGAGGAAGCTTCCCCAGGATCTGCAAGCCAGAGACAGAGGCCCTCCGAGCTCCAGTGCCTCACCTGCACGCAGCAGGTCACAGCTGGAGCCTAAACTATCTCCTGTAGGATTTGGGCACCAGCTCTAGTTCAAACTGGGTCCTTAGAGGATTGGGGCATATCTAGGGATAATTAGAGCACTGGTGGGGTAACCCCCCCCTAGGGGCTCCAGTCAGACGATTATGGAGTCATGAGTCGGGACAGGGGGGTAAAGTGATTTTAGGTGCAAAGGGTCTTATCAATCAGATGGTTCCCCAACCAAATATGGCCCATCCAGAGGGGCCAACTTAGGTGCCTACTTCTCTCTTTAAGAATAGCAACCCCGGGGCAGTGTGGAAGATGGATTTGGAGAAGAACGCAGTGGAAGAAGGCAAACCAGAGTGGGAACCAGGTTGGCTCTGGGCATGGCTGTGACCTCACCAACTATTCCTTCATTAAACCAATAACAACAGCCACTTGACAGGAGCCGAGATCCACTCTAGATGCTGAGGATGGAAAAAAAAGTTTGGCAAAATCCCCATCATAGAGAAAATTTCAATATTGAGCATGGCAAAGGTGAATCAATAATTACTGAGTGTGAGACATGTTTGAGCAGAGAAAGGCACAGAACTTTGGGGCCTGGCTGAGGGGACCCATGTTAGAAGATTCCAGAAGACAAGTCCTCCTGACCTGGGATCTGAAGGGCAGGTGGGAGGTTGTAAGGGAAGAACGCAAGAGCACCCCAGTAGAAAGGAAACCACATCCAACGGCACAGAAAGTAGCTGGTAGGGGTTCCCTAGAACTGGAGTGAGGGTCCTTGGGAAGAGGAGGCAGCGAGACCAGAAGGCAGGTGTGGGAGGGACCACACAGGGCTTTGCATGCTCATATGAAGTTTCTGGATGCATGGGAAGTCCATCTGTATTAGTCTGGATTCTCCAGAGAAACAGAGCCAACAGGAGAAATAAACAGAAAATCTCAATAGATGAGACAGAGATATCTATAAAGATAAAAATAGCTCTGTTGAGATTTACTATGAGTACCGGCTCACATGATATGGAAGCAGAGAAGTCCAAGATATGCAGTTGGCAAGCTGGAGACCCAGGAGAGTGTTGGTATAGGTCCAGTATGTGTGCAAATGCCTGAGAACCAGGAGTGAAGATGGTGTAAGTTCCAGTTCAAGTCCAAGTCCAAAGGCAGCACTAGGTTGATGTCCCAGCTTGAGGATAGGCAGAGAGAAAGAATTGTCCCTCACTCAGGCTTTTGTCCTATTCAGGCCTTTGATGGACTGGATGAGGGCTACCCACATTGGGGAGGGCAGTCTGCTTCACGTGATCTACCAACCCAAATGCTAGTCTCATCCAGAAGCACTGCCACAGACTTATCTGGAAATAATGTTCAACCAAATATCTGGGTGCCCTGTGGCCCATTTCAAGTTGACTCATACAATTAACCATCACACCATCCAAACTGAACAATCTAAAGCAGCGATGGATGAGATCCGATTTCTTGGAAGAAACAATTAAAGGAAGAAAATTTCTAGAGAGACCATCATTGCACTTTAGGACCCAGCTCTGAAAGTGTGGCAGAGCAGATGGAGGGGAAGACATGAATTCAAGGCACATTTGGAGGGTACAATCTCCAGAAGTATGGAAAAAGTGGAAAGAGGCCCTGGGGGATGACAATGACATTTCCCCATGTAGAGACCCTCAGGGCTGTGGGAGTCACCGAGGGAGGTGAGACACAAGGCAGGAGTGGGCTCAGGAGAGGACAGGGAATTCTGTGTGGCACCTGTCGAGCCAGGTGCTCCAGTGGGAACGAGCAGGAGGTGGGTGGGAAAAGGGTCTTGCCTCTGGGGGTGGAGACACAAATCTGGGGTTCCAGAGGTGGGAGACATGAGCTAAGCAGAGCAGGAGGTGGAGGGTGAAGCCCTGAGCCTCACAGATGACTGGGGGAGGGCAGGAAGAGAACCTGTGAAAGAGTGTGAGTAGGAGGGGAGAGAGAGAGAGACGTGCCATGACATCCAGGAGACAAATAAGGAAGAAAAACATGTTTGCCCATGTTGCCAAGAAGTAGGATCGCCATGTAAAGTGTTGGTTGTGTTCAGCCATATTGGGATTTTAGTGGCAGACTGGGGGGGAGGAGCCCTACGAGACTGTAGTAGGCTGAGGAATGAGCAAGGGATAGAAAATGACGACATGAAGGGGAGACCTGTCTTCAGGACACTTGCTGGTGAAGGGAAGGAGAGAGAGAGAATGGCAGCTGAAGGGAGGAAATGTTGGTTTTTAATTGGGAGAGACATGTCAGTTGGGAAGGGGGATAGACAGAGAGAGAGGCTGGTCCCTGAAGACATGGGCCACAATGACAGAACCCAAGGCCCAGGGAAGGGATTCACCTCATGGAGGGGGTGAGACCAGAGCTCTCCTGAGACCAGAGGGAGGGCATGGGGTGTGAGTGCCACCACAGGAACCATGACCATCTGAGACGCCACCCTGAGTGCGAGTTAACAAGTCAGCCCGTCACATTGCATTAAGTACCAGCAGAGGACACAGGCATCTGGGTCAGAGGCAAAAAACAGCGTCTCTTAGCAGTAGCAGCAGGCAGAGTGACACCTTGCACAGGTTCTCCAGACCCCCTTTCTCACAGGGTGATGTGACCAGGGCCACATGCTCCCTGCACACGCAGTGGGTGCTTTATAGACAAGGAGCCCTGATGTGAGAAAGCCCCAATATCCTATTAGGGTTTCTGGAAACCCCATACATCCTCCTTTCCAGAAAGAGACACTATTATTGTCACCCAGTAACATGAGCAAATCTGTTTGGGGAGGAGAAGGAGGTGTCTCTATATTCATTAACCTGTAAGAGATATTTCTATCTCTCCAAGGATGCTTACAAATCCAAACCATTCTTGAAAAGATAGTCCAGATACAATTGGCTGTTCATGCTTAGACATCTCATAACCTGAAAGGCTCGTGGAGAATCGTCCCATCATCATGCCAGCACTGAAGAGCTTGTGGCTGGCTGGGGAAGCCACTGAGAAAGTTGTTATCTGATGGCCTCAATTTTTCTGTTCAGAAGTACGAAGTAGGACTGTCGGAGAAGAAAGAGTGCTGCAGTAGGGGAGTTTTTAAAAGGCAATGAAGATATTATGCATCCTTAATCTTAAGGCTACATGTATACGATGTTTGTTATAGAAAATATATTTGCTTATTTTTTATAAAGAATATACCATAATGATAATATTTAATGATAATTAATGATAATTAATAATATCATTTAATGATAATTAAATTTTAAAAAATTGTTTAAAAGGCAATGAGGATGGAAAAGCAACTGAGGAAGCATGAGGGGAGCTGTGAGACCTAAAGATGGCCAAGACTGGTGCCCACTTCCCAGACGGCCAGGACTGGGAAGGGTGCTGTGCTGAGCAGAGAGGTCGTGGGCAGCTGTGGAGACGTCAGACTGGAAGGTGAATGGAGGGGTGGGGGTTGTAGGGTAGGGATGATGGGTGAGGGGGCCGGAGAGTTTAGGGCAAACGCTGTGAGACCAAAGTGATGGGCCATGAGATCCAGGCAGTACTGCCAGCCCTTTGCGCCCAAGGCATATGGCGGCTGGGTGGAGACGGCTCCCAGTTGAAAGCAACTGACCTGGGGACTTCAGCTGCCCCAGACACAGAGGGGGTCGGCACTGCTACAGATCTGTAGCTCCTTCGGGACACTTCAAAAGGAAAGCTCATTGCTAGGGCTAGATTACATTTGCTAAAATTTTGTTAAGGATATTTGTGTCTCTAATGAGAGATATCAACCTTTAGTTTTCTTTTTCTCGTAATGTCTTGGTCCCAATTTTTTAAAAGTCAGAATATTGTCGGCCTCGTTTCATGAGTTGGGAAGTGTCCCATCCTCTTTTATATCCTAGAAGAGCTTATATAAGATTGGTATTATTCTTCTTTAATGTTTGGTAAATTTCTCCGGTGAAGCCATGATGATCTGGAATTTTTCTTTGTAAGAAGGTTTTTAACTACAGATTAAACGTCTTTAATAGATACAGGGCTATTGATTCAATACAATTTCTATCAAAATCCCAACAGGATGTTTTTGGTAGATATTCACAAACTGAGAATAAAATTTACATGTAAATGCAAAGGGCCTCAAAAATAATTTTGAGAAGAACAAATTTGAAGAGTTCTCATGATGTGATTCAAGTCCTGCCATAAAGCTGTAGTGATCGAGACCATGTGATGTGAGTATAGAGATAGAAATATCAATGCAACAAAACAGAGCTCACAAATAGATCTACAGGTATATGGTCAATTGATTTTTCACTGAAGGTGTGTAGTAGTTTATTGGAGAAAGAACAGCCTATTTAATAGGTGATGCTGAAAACAACTGGACATCCATTTTTAAAAAGCAAATAACCTCCTCCCCAAACCTTGACTCTTACTTCACACCATTTACAAAAGTCTACTTGAAACAGATCATAGATCTAAATGTAAAATTTAAAACGAGACTCATGCAAGATGGCGGATGAGAAAAATCACCAGCCAGAGTATCTCTGTAAGAAAGACAGATCTTAGATGAAAGTGAACAAAATAAACAGGCAGACAAATATAGATCACATGAGGGTCAGAAGGAAGAGTGCCTGACACTGCAGAAGACTCCATGGGAAGATGTCATGGAGCAGAACTAGAAGGAGAAAGGCAAAGGTTGGCGTGGATATAGAGAGATAGGAATACTCATACGCTGCTAATGGGACTGCAAACTGGTTCAACCTCTGTGGAAAGCAATAAGGAGATACCTCAAAGAGCTACAAGTAGAACTACCCTTTGATCCAGCAATCCCATTACTAGGCATGTACCCAAAGGTAAAAAAGACATTCTATAAAAAAGACATCAGCACTAGAATGTTTATAGCAGCACAATTCACAATTGCAAAGATGTGGAAACAACCCAAGTGCTCATCAATACATGAATGGATTAATAAAATGTGGTATATGTATGCCATGGAGTACTACTCAGCCGTAAAAAAAAACAATGGGGATATAGCACCTCTTGTATTATCCTAGATAGAGCTGGAGCCCATTCTATTAAGTGAAGTATCACAGGAATGGAAAAATAAGCATCACATGTACTCATCATCAAATTGGTATTTACTGACCAACACTTAAGTGCACATATAGTAATAACATTCACTAGGTGTCAGGCAGGTGGGAGGGGGGACAAGGCGATGGGTATATTCACACCTAACGGGTGCAGTGCACACCATCTGGAGGTGGACACACTTGAAGCTGAGACTTGGGTGGGGAAAAGACAATATATGTAACCTAAACATTTATACCCCTGTAATATGCTGAAACTAAATTAAAAAAATAAAAATTTTTAAAAAAAGTTTAAAAGAAAAAATTCTAGAAGAGAACATAAGAGAAATACTTGTGGAATGGATATCTGATAAAGGACTTAATCCAGAATAAATAACTCTCATAATTCAATGAGACAAACAATATACACAAAAAAATGGACCAAAAATGGACAAAAGAAGAGATACTTTGCCAATGAAGGGACACGGGAAAAGGTGCTCAGTGTCACTGGTCGTCAGGGAACAAGGTCTGCCGCACACCTACTGCAATGGATTGAAAACACCCAACACTTGGCCAAAGTGCCCGTGAGAACATAACAACTAGAACCAGCAATGTTGCTTGTGAGAATGGAGAAAATAGCACAGCACATTGGGAAACATTTCCATAATGTTAAACATATACTTTTCTGGTAATTTTGCTCCTAGGTATTTATCCAAGAGAAAGGAAAATATATATTTTCACAAGTGTCACACTCAAAAATCATGTGTTTATGTTCATAATAGCCTAGAACTACAAACAACTGAAACGTCCACCCAAAGACAATGGATAAACAACCTGTGATATAACCATGCAATGAATGGCACACTGGTCAACACTACAATGCAATGATTTCCTGGTGCATATAGAGCATACATGAACTTCAAAAGCATTATGTTGAGTGAAAGAAGCGAAACAAAAAGCTAAACACTAGATCCCACTTAAACACGGATTTCAGAGAAAGGCAAAACTACAGGGTTTCAAAAGGAGAGAGGGGAGGGATTGACGGCAAATGAAGAGGGAAATTTTGAAGTGACGGAAATATCCTATTTCTTGATTGTAGTGACGGTTTATAGCTGTATATATTTGTAAAAATTCAAACTGTACACACCTAAGAATGGACAATTTGACTGCATGTCAATTATATCTCAATATACCTGATATAAGAAGAAAATATTGCTGAAGAAATTAAGGAATACCTCAATAAACAGAGATGCGACGCTCATGGATTGGAAACCTCAATGTGGCAAAGACGCCAGGTGTTCCCCAAATAGACCTGGCGGGTGTAGGCTGTGTTCTAAGTGTGGAAGGCAGGCACGAGGGGGCGTGAAGCGTGGGGATAGTATCTCTGTTTTACATATTTCACAGCTGCCGTGTGGAGAATGCATCGTTCAGTGCAAGAGAGGAAGCCAGGAGCTCATTCAGAAAGCTCGGGCGGTGGGGCCCGATGGTGGCTTGGGCTGAGAGAGTGGTAGTGAACGTGGAGGGGAGGGGCGGGACCTGGGGGAGGTCTGGGAGAAGCAGCTGACAGGACTCACTGACTGATTTAGCAATTTGAGAGGCTGCAGTTCATTCCTTCCTACATATCCGGAGCTCCTTGAAGTCAGGGACTCTCTCCTCCTCCCCGGCGGCGGCTCACTCAGTAACTTGCAGATGGAGCTGGGCCTCCATGGCCAGATGGCTCCTGCCAGCACCCAGAGACCTGAGGCACCTTTGCTCCCAGGTCTTTGACTTTTAAAATAGCAGCTACCATTTTGACTTTCATTCAAAAAGTCAAACCTGTTCAGAAGTCTGGTGTGCACCTTGCCAGAATCTCATACAAACATTACAACGTTCTCCCCCAAAAATCCTTCCAATAGAAGGTCTTGGACTTGGAGAAGTCCAATAGAGTGCAGAGCCATTGTTCTGATCCCAGCAACACTTTTTCCTGGTGAGGTCTCCGCAGTGGGTGACAGGAGCTCACACCTCCTCTCCCTGTAGCGGTGCCAAAGAGGTCTAGAAATACTCTTGACACCCCAGCAGCCCCTCGAGTTCAGGCAACTGACATTCTCCAGCGCCCCTACTCTGAGATCCGAGTCTGCCTGGGAGCTGGGTGGCCTGTGAGAGCAGGTGGGGGTGCAGGTGAGGCCCAGCCCCAGGGGGTGGCCTAGAAGATGCCCAGACTTGGGAGACTTTAGTCCTGGTGCAGCCTTGACTCACTTGGATGTCATCAATATGTCCCTGAGCCTGTCTCCAGGGGACAAGGAATGGAAGGGGCAGGAACCAACCAACTGCTGATTCTCCCTCTGCATAAGAGAGCAGATGAGGCCTCCTGAGGACACTACCTTCATGGATCTGGCCACGACTGGGATGATTTTGTTTGCTTCTTTGTTCACCTGTTTATACTCTGTCTCTCCAACAAGAGTGCAAAATCTACCTTATCTCCAAAACAGTGGTGTGGTGGACAGAATTCTAAGGTGGTCCCGATGCACACGTATGTCCTCGTTGTTATCCAGGCAAACACCCATCTCGGTGCAGCTGGGAAGGGATTTTGCAGATGTAATAAGGTCCCAAATGAACTGACCTTAAAATAGAGGCCCAACCTGGTCACAGGAGCCCTTTTTACAGCAGAGCATCTTCTCCAGCCGGCTGTGGGTGGGGAAGCAGAGAGTCAAAGCTCGAACATGGAAGAGGCCTTGGGGCAAGGAATGGGGGCGGACTCTAGGCTCTAGAGAGGCCACTGACTGGCAGCCAGCAGGGAAATGGGGCCCTCAGTCCTACAACCACAGGAACATGAACTGTGCCAACAAGAATGAATTTAGAAGCACAGTTTTTCCCCCGGGCCTCCAGGCAACAACTCAGCACAGCAGCCCAACCTTGATTTCCCAGTCTTGTGACGCCCCAAGCAGAGAACCCAGTCATGCCATGCCAGATGTCAGACCAGTGGCTGAGCTAGCAAAGGAGTGTGGTTTTGAGCTGCTGAATTGTGTTCGTCTGTTCTCTGGCAGCAGAAAACCATTACTGGAGGCCATTATCTCAAGTGAAAACGACTCAAAGTCAAATATTGCATGTTCTCGCTTATAAGTAGTGGCTAAATAACATGCACACGTGGACACAGAGCGTGGCATGATAGTCACTGCAGACTTGGGAGGCCAATTGAGGGGATAAGAAACTACTTAATGGATATGCTGTGCCCTGTTCGGGTTATGATTAGACTAAAAGCCCAGAAATCACCACTACGCAATATACCCATGTAATAAAACTGTAGTTGTGCCCATTAAATTTATAAAATAAAGCAAGCTATTACAATTGGATCTAACAGTATCTGGCGTTTATAAAAGGCTCATTATACATCTGTTGAATGACCGCAGGGATCATTAAAGTAATATGAATGCTTTCTGTGCCTTGTTTGGTATATCCGTAGGTGGGGACAATAACCCTTCCTGAATGACAGCATTGGGATCAAATAAGACAATAATGTTGTAGTAGGTATAAAATTTAGTCCACAATTTTTACTACAAGCCCTGATTTTGCCAGTTGGCGGAAACTTGATCTCATCCAACCTCAGGGGGTGGGACTGGTTATGGAGCGGTGGCTCAGCTCTGGGGGGTAGGGGATAGGAGCACCTGGCCCTCAGCGGCCCCTGTTGGCGCTCACTGGCCTGTCATCTGGCTGTGCCCTCTGGCCACCCCACACTAAGAGATGTCACCATGTTCCTCTCATTTTCATTGGAAAAGGTGCCTCCAGGTACCGTGATGCTCTGCTATGCCTGTGTCTGTCTCAGCCTACTCCCCCCTGCACACCCTGTCTCGTCCCCTGGGCTGCACAAAACTGTCATTGCCAACCTGGGGACAAGGGGCCCCACGGTCTCACATGCCTCTTATTAAACTGGGCTCTGTCCTGGTAGATCTCAGAGAGGGGCAGGGCCCAGCTGCAGGCTCCCAGCGGCATCTGCACAACAGCCACTTTTGCTGTGGTTCACCATCCAGGCTTAGACTTGGGAAGCCTTGTGTCTGTGCTCTTCACACTTTTTGTCCCTGATTGCCTTCAGGGCCAGGTTTTTGAAACGTAGAAGTTTTCCTCTGTGTCTCTGCCGTAATAGCCCTTCTCTGCGGCAGACTCCCAAGTGTTCCTGCCACTAAGGGCAGGAGGGCAAGAGTGATAGGAAACACCAAGGGGGAGAGAAGCGATATTTTGAGGGAACGATCCGACTGCAATCTCTAACGCAGGGCGTGATGCCAGGCATCAGGCAAGGGCCCTGCCCATCTGAATCTCCTCCCAGGTCTGACAGCGTCTGTCTCAACACCTTTGTGCCACCCACCCAGGCTCCTCTTCCAGCTCATGCCCGGCGGCTCCCATGTGGCTGTGCAGGAAACACACAAGAGTGCAGGTCGGCTGGGGAGGGAGTGCTTCTCTCCACCACCACTGCTAACAGCCACTTTTTGACTTGACCATCCATCTCACATAATTACCGCTAAATCCTAGGCTCAAATTCTTATGTAGTTCCCTGAATAAATCTGAACAAAGCCCCAAGGAAAAATACCTATCGCAAGATGAATCAGCCCCGATTGCCTTTGCTGAGTGCATCAGCCTGTGAATGTCACTTGGCTTCTTTCAAAATGAATGATCCCAGTCACCATCCAATTGTTCACTTGAGAACAAACCCTGTTCAGTCCTTGCAGCTTTGTCCGGGGAAGCCGTGGGCTGCTCTGGCTGCATACCACTTCTTAAAAACTACATTTGTAAATCCAATCTTTCCTCTTTAGAATTTTCCACTTCTGAAATTCTGGGGCCTGAGTGTTATACTTAGCACAGGTTCCAAATTTGAAAGACTAAATTTCTTTGAAGATTATTCAAGGATTGCTCCACATTCAGCAAATCTTCCAATGTGGCGTGTAAGCCTCATGTACTCCTCCACCCCCCCCCCCAGCAGATGGAACAACCAGGCATCCGAGAAGAGGCATTTAGCCCACGGGAAGTGGGGTAGGTAGGAGGCAGCACAGGTAATGGGTCTGAACACTTGTCTCCACATGAGAAAGTCCGACACCACCATGAGACACTCGTAGCAAGTTACAAATAAAAGAGCCTGACGTTTACATAGAGCTGTAGGGTTTAGAAAGGGGGTGCCATATGTTGTGTCATTTGTTTTGTGGGTCTGTGCTGACATTAGTACAGTTTCTATGGTGCTCTAGAAAGAACGCTGAGCCGGGACCAGGGCCTGGGTTTTGCTCTTGGCTTGTAAGATACTGGGCTATAAGGACAATGGACACCTTACAGCTTCTGTTTACTGCTTGTTTGCTAACCGCAAGGCATTATGAGTATATTATGGGATGCAGAGGAGAAAGACAAAGAACACGGAAACCGGAGTCTCTCAGCTAGGACCCGGAACAGGTTAGAGCCTATCAGGGGCAGGATGAAGTAAGAATCACTGTGGGGGCAGACGCATGATCAGTGTGTAAACAACTTAGCTATAAAAGGGTCACTAGCACACAAAGGGGAGGTTCTCTGCCCGAAGAAGAGGCCACTGTGCTGGTACTCCAGGGCCTCGGACCCTAGCTCGAGCTAGACAATAAAACTCCTTTTGATAAACAGCCTCGATGACTTTGTCTTTCTGTCCTGTGGCCCTGCGAATCTCGAATATAACAGGCTCCGCCACTGGTAAGTCGCTAACAGGAGCTGAATGCCTGGGTCCTGACCCCAACCCTATCTGTCCCTCTCGTAGAAGGGCAGGGCATGGAACCAGGACTCTTTCCAGCAGCCGCGGGACGTCCTACCCAGCATCAGCACAGCCACCTCTAACACTCACGCTCCAGGCTCGGAAAATGCCCCGACTGCCAGCCCCTGACACATTCCAGGAACGCAATGGGGCCTACAACAAACGTGTTCAAAGGCTCCTGAGGCTACAGAGGGACACGTGGCCCAGTGGGTCACAGTACACTCGTAACAGTCCTCCTCCGCTGTCCCAGCAACGTGTGTCTGAATGTCCAGCAGCTACTGCAGGAATCTCCTCTGCAGTCATCAATTCTAGGGCAGCTTTCAGGAATGGGTGGCTGGAGCCCTGGGTAATAAGTAAATTCTGGCCCTGCTAGATTGGGGACCCTAACCACACTCCACCATTCCACCAATTAATGGGGACAAGGAAGACAACTTGGGACTCTAGCAGCTCAGAGGTACACTTGAACCCACGACCAGGTAGCCCCATTGCTTCAGGCCTTGCACAGATGCTGAGATTGTCAACCCACCACCCCGAAATCAGAGTGCTCAGGAGGCGCTTGGGGTCATCAGGTGCCAGCCAAAAACTGAACAGGAGTCTGAGAAGAGCAGTCTGCCCAACACGGAGTAAGGAAAGTGCTCAGCTCAGTGTGCCATTTCCTTTCCTGTTTATTCGAACCTTTCACCTTCTTCTCAGATGCCTCTAGGGGTACAGAAAGCCAAGTAAGCACCAGCTCCAGCTTTCAGATCATTGGCTTTGGGTTTGAGCTTCTGCCTCCTGATTAGACATTAACACTTTCCTTGACTACTTGATATTTCCTTGCTGATTATATTGTTCTAAGGTGCTTTACCTACACTTAGCCCCCCTGTTCAGACCTAGTTGCGATGCCCCGCACTTACTCTGCCCTCAAGCGTATCACCCTGTCCATTCCGCTGTTTGGGGTGGATGCCCACTGCTGAGGAGTCGTTGGAATTGGTGAGCTGCCTTAATGTGGTTTTCTTACTCAAGGTGATCTCAAAACATTCATAGAAGATCGTTCTTCCTCATGATCCTTTGGGAAATGGCAATGTACTCTCAGCCCATAAAGGCATTTGCGTGGCTGTAAAACTCCACCTCACTTAGGTAGCTAGCAATTTGTAGCCTTTTCTCCCTGAAGACAAGCCTTAGATCCAAGGAGGATCCTGGAGGGCTTCATCCATCCTCAGACCCTACAGTGCCTGGTCTGAGACAGTGAACTCACCACCAGCAGGGAAGAAAGCAGCAGCGAATGGGGAGAGGGTTTTGTTCCCCAAGAGCTAAACATGGCTCAGGAAATGACAGATAATCTCAGCTTCTTGCTGGAAGCAACAATATCAAGTGCTTCTCCTACCTTGGACTGTGCAAACAGAAGAGGGAAGGACAGAGGTCATGAAAAGTGAGAGCACTGAGAATACTAGGTCTTGGTAACTCTTTGGAGGAGACAAGAAGTCAGGGACATGGTTTGCAAGATGCCTAGAAATGGCTCCAGCCAGCTGAGAAATGAGATTGTGTGTGAACTTCTCTGGGAGTGAAGGGGATCAAATTCTGGGCCTGTAGGATGCTGATGCCTTCTCTGAACACCTCCCTACTCTGAACCTCCAGGTAGACCACTCATCCCACTCTGGCCCCAAGATCTCTATCTACCACCTGATCAAATGAGATTATCCCAGGCTTGCTAGGAAGATTCTTTGGGTAAATATTCCTTTGAAAACATGGCAACTGGCCAGGACCTCTCACCTTTTGTGGGGCTAATGGCCCCAGGGCCCCACATGTGATTTGATTTCCCTTTACTTCTCCTCTTCCTTCCCTCTACCCTTCCCTTTCCCCTGAAGGGTGTCTGCCCATGGTGTGGTTCTCAGATGCTGGGGTCGATTTGTAAACTCAGCCATCAGGAAATTCATTCCTCACACCTCTGGGCTATCTCCCCAGGTGTGGATTCTGTGCCTCTGGGATGGCCTCACAGCCACTAAGCAAGTGTCAGGTAGAGGCAAGGGTAATTTTCAGGTAGAATAGTGGTTTTCCCCAATTCAAAAATTAAAATTATGGAAATAACTAAGCATAACCTTAGTAAGAATTGCTAATCACTTAGTGTTAACCATCGCATCCTAAACTTTCAGGATTCTTTTAACACACCTCTATTCACCTAGAAATTTATAGAAGGGTCCAGAACATTCTCTGTAGGCTCCTTTCTTTTCCCTAGCAGGCTATTTCTCTTATTAGCTTTGAAGAACCAGCCACATTAGTCCATGCTGACTTTCCAGGGAAAGTAAGGAAGCTCAGAGTGCGGTGCTGTTAAATTTTAGTCAATTCCATTAAATTTCAGCCAATTCCACTACCGTAGGTTGCCATGAGGAATTTGCATTTGTCGTGGGTTGGATTAGCCTTACCCAGGCATCACTTAAAGTTGTTCTCCTTCAACTGCTCCCCATCTCTGCTTCCAGGCTTGGGTCAAAATTACCAGCTGGAGGATTCAAGATATCAACAAACAAACGTGCAACTAGGGGCTTTTTATCTGATGAATGACTGTTACAATCATTACTAATTCCAGCTCTATGCTTTTTCCTTAGGACAAACAAGGTCTGATCACCTTCATTTAACAGGCGACATGATGCAGCCTTTATAGGCAGCAGCATTCCTTATAAAGGCGGCATTTTCTAAAGTTGTTTACGTATTCTGACTCACTCTGAGCACGTGCAACAGTGAGACAGGGAAACCCAAAACTCCATGGAGAGGAAAGCATTGGTTGAGACAGCCCAAACCCAGGCTCAGGACCAAGAGTTACACGCATTCTATCATACGAGTTCACAGTTTGTGAGTGACACACAGTGACATGCCGAAACAAATGCCAATGCCTTACAGAAAAGGGGCAAAGATGAGAATCAGCCTGGAGCCAAGAAGAGTCTATCTGGGCTCACCCTGGGCTTCCATTTTGCTTTGCTCTGCAGGCTCTGCCATTTGATTACTATCTGTCCCTGCTGCTCTGTCCCAGCCTGGAACACCCTGGGGTGAGGAGCTTTTGCTTCAGGTCCCCGCTGATGCACAATGCACACCGACTCAGGATGCATTTGAGTCCTTGAGTGCCAACTTCCGGGGAGACCTGCACCCCTCCCACATGCCTGCCAGGGACTGCTACCAACCCCTCGCCCCAGAGTCTCAGTGTTGTTCCTCCCACTGCTGCCACAGGGAAACGTCTGTGCTGCCACTTAGTTTGTTTTTTAAGGCAACCTCCCTGTCTGGGATCTGAGCTAAGAGCACTTTGGAAGCTGGGCAGACTGTCACCCTCCGGAAGCAGTCAGTTGAACAAACTTGCACCGCCATCTCCCTGAGGCAATTAGCATGTGGTTTCAGAAACTCCAAATGCAGGTGGTATACACAAGGTAGAAGTTTATTTTTCTCTCACGCACAGATCTGGAATCGGGTGGGCCAGTGCTTGTGCCAGGCTGCGGCCGAGTAGAATCTGAGGCTCACTCTACCCTGCTGCCCTGCTGTGTGTGGCCCCAAGGCCACCAGACCAGCTGTCGTGTTCACATTTCAGTTAGGAAGAAGGATGAGAAGCAGGCATAGGGCAGACACAGCATGCACCTGTGCCTCTGCTTCCATCACAGTGAGGAGGGCACTGTCACACGGCCACACCAGCCTCGAGTGTAGGAAATGTTGGCTTTTTGCTGAAACCCGCTAGGATTCCTTAATCAGATAACAGTGCCGGCACTCTCGTTGGTGATCCGTGGACTCATGCAGCAGAGAGACAGCCACACACACGCAGGCCTCTGAATCTCTTATCCTTTCATTCATCCAGAAAAAAGATATAACCACAGATGGTGTTTGCTGATAGAACCCTTGAGGCTTTCTTTTTAACCAAAAGGTAGTCAATGTCTAATCTCCTGTTTAAGAAGAGACAGTGGGGCCTTCTCCAACCAAGAATTACCAGAGCCGTGTGCCGTGACATCTTTGGGCTATCTACAAACAATGCCTTCTTAATCTTAAGAGAAACTTTTTTTTAATCATAAAGGTAACAGTATAGATAAGAACAGGGGGAAAATGATCAAGAGGAAAATGTATGTATTATCTATAACCCCATTCATCTAGCACAAGCACTGCTGTCACTGGCAAATTTTCCTTCAGCATTTTTTACAAGTGAGAATAACTTTATAAAAAAATACGTACATCTTTGACATTATTTCCTAACATTTTTCATGTTTCTACATTAGTTTTCAATAAAACTATTATTTTAATAACTACATAATGGAGTAGCTAAGTCATAATTTATGTAATAGCTCTCTGCTGTGAATATATAGGTTGCACTGAATTCTCTTCCTTTCCCTGAGACAATAAACAATGGAACTGTGTATAAAGATTAATTGTATATTCATAATCGTAGAGATTCAGAATTTTACTTTTTAAATAGATATTTTTTAAAGCAGTTTTTATTATATAAGTAATATATTCACAAATTAAAAAAATAAAAAAACTGTGGAGTAGGGAGTAAAAAGATCTCTCCCCAGTGTTACAATTCTGTTTTTATTCCTCTGGTGACCTTTCACCATAACATTAAACAATATTTCTATGACTTTAAGTATTTACATTTCAAGCTTATGACTCCTGAATTTATACTGGCCTCTTGAGTGAGGATTCTGTGTGTGTCAAGGTCTAATGGATTTGTTTGCTACTCACTCTCTCCAGCTTGTCTCACATGCTTAGCACTCTGACTCATTTCTCTCCATCTCATTTCCAATACCATTAATCTTCAGGACTCCTCACTCATGTGTTTCTGGAATACCACCTCAGTCATTTTCCAAATGAACATATGGGGAAAGGGGTGGACTTTACAGGTAATTTCAGGTGCAAAAATGCACATCTGTCCCCCGAGACACACAATCTCTCGATTGATAGTTCGGCTGGGTATAGAACTCTAGGACTCACTTCATTTTTCTCAGGACTCTAAAGACGGTCTTGTAAAGACATCTCTAACACTGGTGTGGAAAACTGATACAACAATAGTGTGATTCCCTTTCCTTTAGGTCTAAGAGATGTACTTCACTGCACGGGTTCTTAACCTCAGCACTATTGACATCTTGGGACTGCTAATTCTTCGTTGTCCTGGACATTGTGGAATGTTTAACATCCCATCCTCAACCCACTATATGTTACAAGTGCTCTCTTTGATTGGCACTCTGAAAAATATCTCCTGCTATTCTCCAATGTCCCCCAGGAACAATATTGCCTTCATTTTAGAACCACCAATTTACAGCAAAGGTGAAGCTGGAATGGGGCTGTGGTAGGCTGAATGACAGTCCCCCAAGCCAGCCACCTCCTAATCCCCCTAGGACCTCTGAATATGGTACCCTATATGCAAAAGGGACTTTGTAATTAAGTTAAGCATTTTGAGATGGGAAGATTATTCTGGATTGTCTGCTGGGCACAATATAATTACAAGGCTCTTTATAAGACAGAAGGCAATGGGCTGACAAAAGCAGAGGACAGAGAGAAAGAGCCTGGAGATGACGTTATCAGCTTTGAAGATGCAGGGAAGGGCCATGAGCCAAGTAATGCAGGCAGCTCCACCAAGCTGGAGAGGCAAGGATTCTCCCCCTGGAACCTCCAAAAGGGACAGTCACACGGGCCCATCGTAGACATCTAAATTCCAGAACTGAGGGTGGTAAATGTGTTTTAAGCCACTAGGCTTGTGTTAATTTGTTATGATGGCAATAGGAAATCAACACAGGCCAAAGAACCTGCAGGTTGTTTCAACAAGCCACATCACCAAAGTGTCCGAAAGTGCATACTGTCCCTCCAGCATATAGTACATGAACTGAATCAAAGATCTCATATGGTTCTCAGTCCCTAGAAGTAAGACTGCACAGTTCCAGGAACCAAGAGGTAGAAATAGGAGTGGCCCCACTAACCATCACTGCTCATAACCAACCATGAAACTTTGTGCTTCTCCTCCCTGCAACTCTGAGTTCTGCAGGGTAACGTGTCATAGTCCCCAAAGGGGACACACACTGCCTGAAGGGCATGGAAAGAGTCCTGTTGAAATATTAGCTCCAGATGCCACCTGAGTACTTTGTGCTTCTTGTGTCCAGGATCCAGCAAGCAAGAAAAGGAGTCACTATCATGACAGGGGTAGTTGACCCTATGATCAGCAAAGGACAGGGAGGAATTCCTGTGGGGCCCAGGGATTCTCTTGGGCACCTCTTTGGACTTCACCCAACTTTGAGTTTAAATAGGTAGAGCCACCCTGGCCGGAAGCCCCGAGACCAGCAGAGGAGTATCTGAGGGTGTGAAAAACCCTGAACAGAAGAGGGTGTTAGTGAGCATAGACCATGTCCCCATAGCGAGGGTATCTTGTACTCAGCCAACCTGTTTCCCCTTGTGAGAAGAGGCCCACAGTGGGGCATAGGGGCAGGGCAGTGTCCTGCCGTCTGAATTTATAGAGAGTGGATCCAGGTGGTTCCAGGAGTGGCCCATGGTGGAGCCACTCACAGTCCCATCAGGGAAGGACCTGCTTCCCAACCATGTGGACTATGGGAGGCAGATGGCACCAGCACTGGTACCGGTCCCTTTTAGGTCTGCTCAGCTGCAGAGGCCACCTCTCCTACAGTTACATCCTCAGAAGGTTACATCCTTCTGGGTGGCCCTCAGCAGTGACCAAACAATGCAGGGCATCGAGGCCTGCCCAGCTCAGCCCGGTGTAGACCATCTGCTGGGCAATGCTCACAGTGGGGCCAGGGCATAGGAATTTTCAGCCCAGGCAGATTGCATGGCCTACACGCATGTTCCTCCCTAGTCCACGGTGAGCGCCACTTCTCCCTCAGCCCAACCGTGCCCTGTCCCCTTTCTTTCCCTTCACAGGTACTTGTCCCTAACAAACAACTCTGTGTCTGCTTCCAGAGAACCCAATCTGTGACACACACATTCATCCACAGCTAAACCTGTGGAAGAACGCTCACAGAAACCTTGTTGTTAACAGTCCAAATCTGGAAACAATTGTATGAGAGCGTCAGGAGGCGTCAGCCAGGCAGAAACTGGGAGATCATGGCCCAGGTGAGCACGGCCCAGACACATGGTGTCTGGGAATGAACATCATTCATGCCCAGGACGCTTTGAGCAGAGCTTTGTGAGGGGGTCTGCTGGGGAGGTCGTTGAGAGCTGAGGTGGAAAGGGAGGGAGGGCAACACCTAGAGAGGGCCCTGCATTCTAGGACAATGAAGCAGAGTTTATTCCAGGAGTCCTCAACCTACAGCTTGCTGAGGACATTTCTCAGGACCACTGGGTGTTTTTGCCAACACTGCCTGTCCTACTTAGCAGCCGACTCGTCCCGGGCCCACAGTGCGCATGTGTGGAATGTGTGCCACACTCTCCTACGGCCCTCCAACGGTCTGAGGGACAGTGAACTGGCCCCCTGTTTAAAAAGTTTGAGGACCCCTGGATTCTGTCGGCGCTACAGAGCACAGGTACCAGGACTTTTGTGGTTATAGACAGCAGCAAAATCACCAACCCCTCCTCTCCTCCTTCCTCTCTAACTCAGATTTCCTCAGTCTAGGAGCCATTCTGTGGTCGATCCTCACATGACAGATCCCTGGAGATTAACAATCCCAGAGAGAAGTGAGTGCCACTTCCCTCCTGGCTCCAGCAAAAGTCCCTGGAGAAAAAGTGGATTATCCCTGCTGGGGTGGGCAGGGAGGGTGTCCCTGACTTGGGCAGTTGGCATGGTGGGACCTGGGGCAGGCCTGGCCAGGTGTCCCCCACTGGGGCTGGCCGGGAGCAGGGAGTTGTTGCCCAGAGGGGTGCTGAGAAGCAAAAAGCACATTTCTTCTATGGGGAACTGCCGAGGGGTGCATGAGCCATGGCTTTAGGAGGAGGGTTGCGGAAATAGCGTAGACAGTGGCTGGGGGGGGAGGGACCGAAGGCAGGAAGATGGGGTAGAGCGGGTGAGGGCTGTGAGGCTGGAGGAGACGTGTCACACTGAGGAGAGGCTTAGGAAGAACACGCATGCTGCAAGTGCTGCCTGAGAGGGGAGGAACAGAGGGCGTCTAGTGGACTGGCCGAGTCAGATTTGGGGGAGGGTGTCCCCTTGCTGAGCCCACTGCAGACGGACCTTCTCCCCCAGCTTCCTGAGCATGTTAGAGCCAAAACCACACCAGGAGCTGAGAGAAAACACACCTGACAAAACAAAGAGAAGAGGGTCTTAAGAGCTCTGGGAGTTTTTATTCCCTTCTCATATTCTTATATATTTCGTAATATAAATGTAAATTTTTTAGCAAAAGGAGGAGGGCTATGGCCAATTGAATTGACATGTATTAATTACACATTGGTGAAGATTATTCCACAAGTCACTGCAGTCCCCACTCTTCATGTGGCAGGCAAGTGTGGAATATGATGTTTCCTGGTACTAATAACACCTATTACAGACGAAGAGTCCTCAGCCCCATTTGTTAGAAATCTAATCTGGAGCACAGTTCTTGACGAACTGTCTGCTGGGGGTTGACAAACAGCCAGTCTCTGTGGCCAAACACCAGCACCTGCAGAGACCGGCTCCAAGCCACGGTGGGCCAGACAGCAGCCACAGGCTAGCCAACGCCTGGAATTGAGAACCAGAGATTTTTCCAGAAAGACATTCTTCAACACTCTCTGACAAAATGAGGCTAATGATGCCAGTCTCACATAGTGGTCATGTGCATTAAGTAAGATAATGCCTCTGAACAGCTGGCCTTTGGGACTTCCCAGACATGGGATATTGCTTTTGGTTTTCTATTTTGGTAAAATGAGGATTATTCCAAGGGCTTCTACTCACCTTACCTAAAAAGGAATCCTTTTCTCCACAGGGCAGAGAGCCAATATAGAGATTCTGCCCATTGCTAATTTCACCTTTTCTAACTACACACCTAAGAGCTTGAGAAGTCGGATGGACCCAGCAGACACATAGCGAGATGGACCTTGGACCAAAACATGAACTTGTGGCGGAACATTACTACCAGCTGATCTCTGCATTCTGACTGGTAGATCACAGGGGCATCCCAAGAACCAAAGACCAGCAATTCAGTAAAAGGCTGGGCATTTCCCTCTCCCAGCACAGAGTTCCCCTGGTGAGTGGCTCGGTGCCTTAGGAGAAGCCCAGGAGGGAGATTCACAGGACGTTCTTGTACTTTTATCATTGGGTCCTTGCTCAGGGGTATGTCGCATCTCCTCCCTCGGGGAGCTCTGGCTCTGAGACTCAGGTGCTGGCCAGGGGCCTTGCTCCAACATCTGCTAATCCGAGTCAGCCTCCCTTTTGTGAGGTACAGAGTTTCTTCAGCTACACAACTTGAGCAGTGCCTTAGTGGACTGCCCATCCATCTTAGTCCTAGGGATACTGTGACCCGGCCACCAACAAAGATCCCTGCAGCTCCAACATTCTGATGTGCCACCTGGCCAGGTGGCCATGACAGAAACCATGCCAACTGGCAGAGACTCTATGCCTCTGGCAGAGAACTACAGCTCCTTAGTCTCTACCACCCAGGAATCTAAATATCCACATTGAAACCAAGGGGGCTGCTTCAATGACAGCATCTCCCATCTTCAACCTTGGCCCTCAGAGAACAGCCAGCTCTGTGTTTTTCAAGGATGTGAGCCGTTGGCATTCCCTACAAGCAGAGGCTGAACAGGGATGGTTTGTGAGAATAACGTACTGGCGTGTGCTCACAGGAGGAGGGGAATGAGGGAAACGGGGCAGAACGGGGAGAAAACAGAACACAGACATGGTCCCAGGTAGGGACTAGCTCCAGCCGGGTCCTGCAGAGCACGAATCGCACCCAGAGCTGTACCACTCTGAGGCAAGGGGCCCAGGCTTACATACTTTGTGTCCATCAGTCCCTGGCCTCGGGCTGGCTCAGAGAGTCAGGGGAGTGGTGTAGTCTCTCCGGTGGTGGCTGCTGTCCTGTGGAAGGGAGTTCTGTGGAGAAGACAGAAGCTAGCACGCTGAGCAGCCGGGCAGTAGGTGTTCTGGCCTCATGAGGGTAATCTTGGCACAGCACCGAGAGTGTCCCCCACGGCAACACTTCCTCACTCACATATTGCTCCACGCCGTGGTGAAGGAACGTCCTCTGGATCCTTTTAAGGGACACAGGAGCAAGTGAGTCAGTAGCACGTGATAAAGTTACTCCAACACTCCTTCCTATACTCTAAACCTCTGGAGTCCTCCTCCTCCTGCATTTCACCTGTGCCCACTGTGGGTCACACCACGAGGGAGGAGAGGCGGGAGTGTCCCCAACAGAGGAAATACTACACAAAGACTCAGCCCCAACACACAACAAGACGAGTTCAAGGACCTGGAAGAAGCGCAGAACAACCAGCTTAAAGAGAGGGAGGGAGGAATGGCAAAAAATAAGTCTCGAATCGCGAGTGGAGGCTGCATCCCCCGGGGATGCAGGGATGGTCAGGGAGCCACTCAAGGCTGTGACAGTGGAAACAGTGGGATGACACATCACATTGTCTTCAAAACATTTCACTCTGGCCGCATGTGAAGATCGCAAGTGGACTGAAAGATTAAGCAAGGCCCGGGAGCCAGCCTTTCACCCTGTCCCCTGCCGGGGGCATCCCTGGTCCATGTCACCGGCCCACTCGCACATCACCCACTCTGCAAGGGAGGCCGTCGTGGGCAGAACTGGCGCTAGGATCTCAGCCTCGCAACTCGCAGCCCGCTCCTGGGGAGATGGACGGCCCTCCGCGCAGCTCTCATCCATCCTACTCCTAGCCGGAGAGTAAACCCAACATCGCAGCTGAATTTACATTGCTCGCTGACAAGCGTCTGCACGCGGGGCGCAGAGGCCCCGGGACTGCGCCTGGCCCACCCCACCGTCTGCCATGTCAGCGCTCGGCTCAATCCCTCCTTCTCCAGCCCCTTTGTAAATGGCCTTTATCAGCTTCTCCTAACAGAGCAGCTACTCTCATCAGAAGAGCAGGGTTTCAGGACCGAGTGCTCCCTATTCGTTCTGGGGCAGCCACCAACAGGCTGCCAGGCCTAGTGCTGGGCTGTTCGCCCTTCAGACACCCACCCCCTCCCCCAACACACACACACAGACCTGACCCTGCCCTGGCACCACTTGGGGCCAAGGACACACCTCCCGCCTGCTGGCAATTGGTGGCTGTGTAGCATTCAGACTTGGGTCCCTTTATGTAAAGGGTCAACATGTGCCCAATTTCTAGTCGTAATAAAGATGGTATGTCCTTATATGTACTCAGTACTTCATGTTTTCATTAAATCTTTCATCTAATCCTTTGTGAAGCGTGTGTTGAACACCTTTCTGTGGACAAGAGATTTCCAAAACAGTTTCACACCTTAGAGAAGATGCCAGGCCGCCCGGGGTTCAATTCTGCCTCTGCCACTCGGGCTGGCTGTGGAACCCTGGGCAGTAAGGTACTCAGCTCGGTTTTTTCTTCAGTGAAACAAGGATCAAATGAGTACCCACCTCACAGAATGGATATGAGGATTAGATGATCTAACAGATGTGCATGCTTTGAACAGTATCTCAGAGTGGTGAGTGCTGTGTAAGAGATATAAACTGTCATCATCAACATCGCTGTCTTTATCATTACTTAATTAGACGTGTTAAAGAAGATTAGGCCTTATTATGCCCACTTTATAACAGGGGCACCCGAAGCTCAAGGGCTTAACCCTTTGTACTAGGATGTCAAGTGTGACTCGACACAGTTAGCGTCGGTAGCAGCTCACACCATGAAAAATCATAGAGATTAAAATTACTCTTTGAATGTATCAGTAATTTGAAATATAAAAAAATCCAAATAAATGCGTTTGTATGAAAAGAAACACCAGTTGTTTATCCTACTGCCACGCTTTGTAAAAATCTGGGGTATTTAAAAAATTAAATCCTGAGTAGAATAAAGGAATTGAGAAAAAAGCGAGTGCAAAGGGTTAAAGACATTATGTCTTCAACTCACAGACCCCAGGTCAGCAACTGACCAGCAAGGCTTGAACGCAGGACTTGGCATGCTGACTCCAAGCCCAGTGCTCTTTCCAGCTCGGTTACGTAGTTTTATAGAATCAAAAAGGCTCTCTTACAGGCATTACACTACGTGAAAACATCCAGAATTTGCCTCTGCCCAAATAACCGACCTGCCACCTCTCTGGACCATGTCCCTCCTTGTGGGCAGGATAAATCACTCCCCATCCCAAATGAAAACTCCCTAGGGGGCCTCCAACGACACTGCTTTCCAAGGCCGCCACCCAGCCACTGCTGTAGGCTCTCCCAGACCACATGCACACGAGCATGCCCTGGAAAAGCTTGGCTCACAGAGTAAGTTGTAAATAGTTTTCCAGGCTGTTGGTGATACATAACAAAGAACCAGTCATTGTCTTCCTGCCGTTCTCGCTGGTGCTGATGTCTAACCCCACTGTGGACTATACTTGCCACATGGCCACGGGTGCTGGTGGCTTGGGTTCTGCTCTCTGTCCTGCTGGGGGTGGAGGGACAATGTGGAGTGGGTGGATCCTTTGAACAGAGGTAAGTGCTGAGCCAGGTTTTTGCCAATATGAGGCTCCCAGTTCCCTCCTTCCTGTGGGTGATCTGCTCCTGAGTCCTGTCCTCCTGAACTTTGTGTCTTGATAGGCAGCCCAAGTTGGTCCCACCACACCCCACCCCACCCAGACAGACCCCCATGGCTGCTTCCTCTCCTACCCCGATCTTCTCTGACACAGTTGCATACATGCCAGGCAGCCAGACCCGGCTTCCCCGGGGCTCTCCCAGGTCAGCCCTTTGGCTCAAAGCCCTGACCTGACAGCTGGCCAGAGACAGGAAGGCTGGATCATGCCTTCCCTGCCCCTGCCCCTTCCCCAGACCCCGCAGAACTTCCTCACCCCTCCAGGAAGGATAAGACTCCTCTCCTCAGGTCAGTTCCTACCCAGCTGCGCTGAACCCAAGTGGCTGATGGAGCTGGTTTCTGCACGTGGCCCCCTCCACTGCTGTCGGCTGAAATATCTGCTGCTTGGCAGGGCTGATCGGCCTCTCCCAGCCCAGCTCAGGGGATGAAGGCAGTTGATTGCCTTCTGACAATAGCCGGCAGGAATACCCGGGCCTCTTGTTACAGGTGGGGGATGTGTACATGAACAGAGAAGCCAAACATTTACTTTAACCTAGGAGAGGAACAGGAGCTGGTAGAAGCTAGAAGAAAAGCGTGTCTGTGTACTCATAATTTGCATCTTCCTGCCATTTTCATGTAAAATTTTCTGAGAATTTTTTCCTAAGAAATTGTGTGTCCCATGTTTCTAGAATACTGAATATGCCAAAAGCAAAACAGCAGCAACCCAAACAAGAAAAAAGGCATTTGCTTCCATTTACACTCACTGCTGGGATGTGCTCACTAAATATCCCCATTGCTCTGTGCCATGCTGGCTGGATCTGGACAGTGCAGAAGCTCCTTCAAAAGCATACTAAAAAATACTTCGGCGGTCCTTCAGGAGCTAATGCCCAAGCTCTTCTAGGTGAAGTTTTGCTTAACTGTTGAAGGCGAAGTGTCATAGCACTGTTGGTAATAGCTCTTCTATTTTTACATTCTCCTCTGGAGTTTTGGAGGTGGCTTTGGTGGCAGCACAGTAAGCAGAGGCAGGGGTGTGGCCACTGTCACAGAGACATGTGGCACGAGTACAGCTGTGCCACCACATACTCTGGAAAGGGCTGGCAAAATCACGTGTGTTGGGTCAAAAAATAATCTGGAGAAATGATGGTGTGGGGAAACAAAACAACTATTGACTCAAGATTCATGAATACCCAGAACTTTTTGCTCCAGGAATTGTATAGGTCCTCTCCTCCCTCCCAACTGCATTCAAATAAGAAAGTCCTTTTGTGGAGCCAAGTATAACTTCAGTAATGTTTCGTCGTGGTTGGCATTAAACCCACCAAGAAGCAACCTAGTCACGTTCCCCTAAATTTATCTTTCTATTTATTATTTTTCTTCTATTTTCTCCATCTCAAATATTCTATTAGAATAAAATGTTACTGTTCTAGGTTTCATCGGACTTGGAGCTGCCTTTGCTCTTAAACTGATTCTGCTTTTATTGCAATGATAGAAGTCACAGCACATTAAGAGACAGACATGCAGGCCAACAGCTTTGCTATGCTCTTCCATCCTCTGTCAGATACAACGTAACGCCCAGAGTGTATCCACCCTGCCGAGAGAGGGATGCCTTCTTCACCTAATCAATCCGCACCAGCCCTGACCACGTTGTTTCTGCAGTAGTGAATGGGCGGTGGGAGGGAAAGACCCAGATTGCTCCCATCTCCGGGCTGCTCACTGCAGAGTGATGGGCTCCTCTCTTCTAGGGCAGGAGGCAGAGGGGCCCAGGCACCCTCTGTTAGTCTCTTTAGGTCCCAAATTGCAGGCCCAGGTCAATATCCAGTCTCAACTCTCTAACCTTCCCTGGAACAACTACAGGTAGATTTTCCCTTGTTCTTTAATAGAAACCTAAAAAGTAAACTACTTGTGATTTCTAACACAGAGGCACCAAGAAGGAAATTTGCAGATGCTACCTGTTCTCCCATTCGGTGGCTAGGTAGCCTTTTCTGCAAAGATGGATCGTGGACCTGGATGTGTATTGTTTCAGCACAATAGAAAGAATTCCCAGTATGTCCATCCCATCCACTTCCCAGAGGGGGAAAAGCCATGACCTGGTGTCTTGGAGGTTTCAGGTCCTTATGGAAGGATTGTTCTGAAATCTCCCTGGAGCAAGATATTGTTGTATAACACATTCCTTTTTATTTTATTTCAGAATATTACGGAGGTAACGAATGTTTTGGTTACATAAATTGCTCTTGTACTGTTTGAATCAAAGTTCTAAGCGTGCCAATCACCCAGCTAGTGTGCATTGTACCCGTTAGGTGTGATTTTGCCCATCCCCTCCTCCTCCTCCCACCTGCTTGATTTCTGATGAGTGTTATTTCCCTGCGTGCAGCACCATTCACAACTGCAAAGATATAAGAGGTTTCTTGACACAAGAAAGGTTTCTCTTTCTTGACACATTTGCCTCCAGCAGAAATCACCTCAAAGCTGAATGTGCAGCCAGGAGTCTAACGCTGTAGCCCTCCGCATAAAACTTTGTCGAGTTCTATCATATGATACCACGCTGGAGGAATCGAGCAGCTTTTTGTCTGAGACAGAAATTCCTTTCCCATTACTGGTGTTCCCTAAACAGCAGCAAAAGCTCCCCATTTAGAAACACTTTCACTTTCTCTGGGGCCCCTCCCTGGGCTATTTTGGCCCCTTCCTGAAGAATGGAAGCAAAATTACATTTTGAAACTAACCATTAGTTTATCGATACTGAGGAGGTTTGTTAATCAAGTTAGACTTTTTCCTTTCTTGATCAATACATATCTGGCTTGTCCTGCTAACAGACAGTTACCCAATTACCTGCTCTCTAATCTCATCCTCCACCACATTTAAAAGTTCGGCTTGTTTCATTGATTCACGTAACAGCTAAATTGGCACCCAGTCTCTTCCAGCACAGATTTAATCTGGCCTGCATTTAATTAAAATGCCTCACTGCATCCAAGGCCAGATGTAGCTTTCTCACCTTTACATTGCCTTCAGGAGTTACCCAGAGCCCAACGTGTGACAGAGGGGGAAATTTAAGTCATATGTCTTTCTTCCAGTCCCCAGAGACTTCCGAATGTACAATGGGATAGATTTGTCCAATAAGCATCGAATTCCTGGTTTTCACCTCCTTGAGCTAAATTCCTAGAAATGGAATTTCTGAACCAAAGTGCAGTTCCTTAACACATACGATGATTCCACTGGCCGCAGAACAAAATAAGTGAGAATATAAATATAAAACTATGGGAAGAAACAATGTTCCTTTTTGATTTAATAAAAGGTGAAATTTCTGAGAATGACTGTGTGATGTAGTAATAATCTTATGGAAACTTCAAAAATAATTTCAAGCACTAATGTTGACATTTAACAGTTCTCTCATAGTGTGAAAAAAATTTAATTGAAATGGAACTGTAGATTGCAACTCACTCACACAGAGTAATCGCTTACTTTGTCCTTGGGGATTAAATGATGACGCTAAAGGCTTTCTAATTACCAAGGGGAAAAAAGTCTGTTATCTATGTCATTAGTTCTCAACTCAGCCTTGCAAAAGGAGAGAATGTAATTTAACTCATTTGCAATAACAATTCTGAAATTATAAGTAGAAAATTTTTAAATGTCCAATATTTTATAATAATAAATGACGTGATATAAGTATAAATATGTTACATTATATATGCAGAGGGACAATAAACCACTTGCCCAGTGTAATGCAAATAAGGAACAAGGTAACTCACTGCAAGATGCCTCAAAGCCACGAGGGGAAGTTACTGTCAGAATTTCTGCCGGATTCCACATGAACCAAGCACACAGCTGGACAAAGGGACCCAAAACCTAAAATCTGGGCTCAAGAATACAGGGGAAAAGAGAGTGAAACCCATATGGAATAAGGCTTTATAGTGTTGTTTAAATCTCGCTTATAATCTTTATGCTATTGTTTAATACAGTGATATTACAGTTGGAGTCAGATGAAATACATTAGCTTGCCCATCTGAAAATGGAAATAGTAATAATGATAATATAAATACATCCTTAACAAGGGGTTATTTACAACAACAACAAAAAAATAGGTAGCTAGTTCCTTTCTATAAAATGGGATATTATACAATGCAGGCAAATATAAAGGCAACAGATAACGGGATACATAGAAACTCTAAGTAATGAAATTTCCAGCTTTTACATTTCTAAATCAGTCATACTACGTGAAGAAAAGCTACCCTGAAACAGTTGACACTGGTGCCTGGAGCTTCACAAAATAGGAAATTTTCAGATTGGTGGGGTCTATACTTTTCTGGCTATATCCCAATTACCCATTCTGCTGGGTTCAGTGGAATTCAGAGGGCTTACAATTTCCCATGAACTTCCACAGCGTGAAGTTCATCCCTGGATGGAACAGTCCAACTAAAGCACTGCGTATCACTCTGGTGTCCTAGAGGGAGCTCCAGAAATTCATTTTTCTTAAGACAAAGACCCGCAGGCATAGCTGACACAGAGCATGTGTGGTTATTGCCTCATTTAATCCCCTTCGCAACCCAATGAGGTTAGTAATTATAGTGTCTTTACCTTACAGGTGAGATGACAGAGACACAGAAAGACTGGGAAACTAGCCAATGTCCCACACCAGAAACTGATTGAGCTGGGAATGAGACCTGGGAGTCTAGAGCCAAGTTGAGGCTCTTTTGATCCTCATGGGAAATCCAGAAAGACATTTTTGGGGGGGGGGGGAGGATATGTCTATTTTTTAAGTTGGAAATATTTCAATAAAGACACTATTTACATGTGATAAAATGTACCTATGAGCATATAGTCTGATGAATTTTGTTCATTGTATACAATCATGTAACCACACGGTCAAGATATAGAACAGTTCACTCCTCTTGAAAATATGCCTTTGGACTCAACCCCCCATTTCCTACCCCAGAAAGACACTGATCTGATTCTGCCATTATAGTTTTGTCTTATCTAGAATTCCATATGAATGGACTCATATAATTGTGTTTGAGTTCTTTCGCTTTGAATGATGTTTGAGACACATTCGTGTTGTTACATGTATTTTGTGTCTTCTTATGGCTGAGTTTCAGAGTATGGATGTGTCACAAAGTATTTGACTATTTACCATTTGATGGTATTGCGATTCCTTCCAAATTGGGCTATTGTGAATAATGCTTTTATGAACATTCCCTTATATAACTTTATATGGATAAACGTTTTCATTTCTCTTAAACAATAACCTAGGTGTAGACTTGCTGGGTTGTATGCTAAGTGTATGTTCACTTTATAAAGTACTGCCATACAATTTTCCAATGGTTTTACCATTATACATTCATACCAGCAGGATATCAGAGTTCTAGTTTCTCCACCATCCTTGCCAGCTTTTTGAATTGTCAGTCTTTTTAACTTTGGCCATTCTAGCAGATGTATAAAACCATCTCATTAAGGTCTTAATGACGTGTTTGTGATAATTTTACTAGTAAGGTGTTTACTAGTTTTGAGTAGAGATGTGTAACCTTTTTAATAGGTTTATTGGGTATTTATGTGTTTTCTTTAGTGAGGTGCCTATTCAAATCTTTTGTTCATTTTTAAAAATTGGGATGTTTGAATTCCTATAATTGAGTTTTAGAATTAAGTTGGTATAGTCTGCATTTCTGGCCCTGTTCTCGGAGCCTGTCTTGTTTCTGTTCACTCTACACTACCTTCACATGCTCACTTTTTGCATATGCCCAAGTTTTATAGTTGTTTTCAGTTGTGTGTTTTGTCTGGTAAGGTCTTTGTCTATCGTACCTAGAAGCAGAAGCAGTTTGTGTTTTCATACAACACCAGGGTGAATAAATACAAGGAATTCCACACTGAAGCACATCCTCAAACTATTGAAAGCCAGAGATTAAGAGCAAATCTTGAAAGCAGCAAGAGAAAAATGACAACTATTATATGGAGAAACAATGATCAGATTAATGGCTGACTTCTTATCAGAAACTATAGAGGCCAGGAGAAAGTAGAAAAGCATCCTTAAATGCTGAAATAAAAATTAAAAAACAAACTGTGCACCTGTAAGTCTATATCCAGTAGATTTGAAAACATATGCTACCCACGTACTTGGAGTAAGGCCAAACTTTCCATACAGGCAGATGTGGTAGTTTTCAATGTGCCTGAGGAGGTCAGTCAAGGTGGGGAAGTGGAATCTACAGTCCCTGAATCTGCAGGAATTAAGCAGCAACAGATGGTGACACTGCCTGTCATGGTTTTATCCTGACATCTCTCTTGGTGCTGGCTCAGCTAGAGCCAGGCAGGCTGGCCATTGTGTTCTGAAGACAATTCTGGCAAGAAGTGCCAATCCTACTGCCTCAAGGTGCTCAGACATAGGAGGCCCTCTGGCTCCTGGTGAACACCTGTCTTCTTCATTTGGGGACTTGACAATGATCAGCCTCCCTGTGCCCCTGACAATTTTCTAACCAGCTGGATTAAGTTTCAGAGGTCATGGGGCTGACATCATAGTTTTAGTTTCAACTTTTAAAAATTCTTAAGCATCATCTTTCAGTTTACTAAAATCATTTTCGCCAAACAGTTCAATAAGGTGTTCAGTGATTTCATGATGTAACAGAGGCTTTAGCCTAAGGCTAAAATTCAGACACATTTGGTGTATCAGAGTCCCAGAAGAAATGGATGGCATGCTCCCATGGGATGCTTCAAGAAGGGTTAATTAGGGACCATATACAAAAGCGTGGGCTGATTGTAGAAAACCCACAAGGATGGTGCAATTCCCCAGAGATGATAAGAGCAGGAGCTACTACCACCTCCAGGCACGAAAAGAAAGGGGAGTGAACAGTTATTGGGATCTGGAGACCAAGGAAGTCCCTGACAGGAGCCGTGGGAGTTGGCATTTGCCATCAGGAGGTTGGTGGCCGAGTTCCTGACAGAGCCTCACTGAGTGGAGAGCCACAGGAAACTCAAGGGATTTGTTGATATTGGCATGAGCACGTGACTCACTTCCTTGGCAGTCTCCCAGAAATAACTGGAGGAATGAGAAGGAAAAAGGAATATGCCCATATTTGAAGGTGACACCAAGAGTCTGTGACATGTGGGTTACTGTTCACATGACCTATGCTGAGGCTGGACAACCTGAGCGAACTGGGGTCCCATCTTCTTGAAGCCCTGGAGTCACGAACATTAGATTTACCTAAGAATGTGTGCTGGAGCCTCTGCCAATCCAGAGTGGTGCATATTTTTATAATTTGATTTCTAATTCCGCAAGCAATGTGTGAATATATTCTATTTTTGTAAAAAAATAACCCCCAACCAGAATGGTGCCTTTCATTCTCTTTTTGAGTAGGGACTTTCCAACCCATTAGTTAGACAGCCCACCCAGGGTTGCCTGCCCCTTTGCTGTCATCTTTCCTTGTGACAAGGGGATTTAGACCACTACAGCCCAGCGCCTGGACTTTCCTCGGGGGACAAAAGGACAGGTCAAGCCCTTTTTGATTTTTTTTTTAGCTATTGCTTTCTGAGGGAGAAGAATCACTTGCACCCTTTCTTCTTGTCAGAACCGAGGAAATGTCAGGATCTTTGTTTTGAAATGCTAAATGGCACTGCCTTTCAAGGTTGATAACCCCTTCAAACTGGAAGTAGGAACACTGAGTGCTTGGCCTTAATTGTCCCCAAGCCTCCAGCTTGACGTCTAAGCCGGGGACCCTTTCTTGGAATGAGTACTTTTTGTGGAGATGATGCTGAGGGGAAATAAAGGTAAAAATTTATCAGAGGGAAGTGTTTTCTGCTAATGAGGAATTAGAATCAAACTCTCCTGGGTTTGTTGTCCCATCAATATCAACACACACACCTGGCACATCACACAGGCCCGGCACAGGGTCGGTACTACCTGAGTGTTACCTAAGTCGGTCTAGTCTGCAAGAAAGTTGGGCTTTTCTTGCCACCCTGACAAGAATCCCCCAGTGCCTGGGGTGGCCGTGGACACAGGCTAGTCTATTTAACATCTGGAACAGTCTATCTACTCACAAGGTGTCCAGTGGGGCTTAGAGGTTTTCTCGTTGCCTCATCCTTCCACCTATGCATGACCTCTTCCTTTTTCTCCATCCCTGCTTCACTCCAGTTCACTTCTCTTCCCAGTCTCAGTTTGTCTAGCCTCCTCGAACACAGCCAAAAAATCATGGACTTTAAGAAAATTAACAGCCATTAGCAATTTTCTATTCTAGTGCCCCTCATTTTACAGAGGAAGAAATTGAGTTAATCAAGTTCCATGATTATCTCAAGGTTATATGACTGATCAGTAATATTTGTGATAGTTAACATTGACTGAGTATCTACTGTGTGCTGGATGCTATTAAAGTGATTTACAAATATCATTTAATCCTTACAAAGACTGATGATGTGATGGTTGTTTTGAGTGTCAGCTTGGTGAGCCATGGTCTCCAATTATTCAATCAAATGCTAATCTGGGAAGACTGACATTAAGGACATGGTAGAATAGAATTCTCCACAGTTCATTCCCAACAGAAACACCAATTTAAGCAACTATCCATGCAAGAAAAATACTTTCACTGGAGCTAAGGAATGAAGTGAGGAATTATGGCACCTGGGTACAACACAGAACTAACAAAAGGCACATTAAAGAATGTAGACAGAGGTTTACATTACCCACATCAGCCCTCCTCCAACCCTGGGAAGCACAGGGTACAGAGAGATACCATCTGTGTGGGAGAAGGATGGGTGAGAACCAAATTTCGCCATGAACCCCAATAACAGGGCCAAGCCTGTAAAACCCACACTGGGAAGGTTCCTATGACCCCAGATATCAGGCTGGTACCCGGGGACTGAGCCTCCAGGCTTGCCCTATTCACCAAGGGGATCCAACAGCTCGAGGCCTGCCTACCCAATTTCCTCTCTGTGCCTGCCTCACCTCCAGGCAGGCTCTAGGCTCCAAACCAACCCCAGGTGGCTTCAGTGGCCCTGAGCTTCAAACACACCCAAGTATCAGGCCAACCCCCACAAACTCAGGCTCTAAGCCGGATCCTGAGTCCCAGACTGATCCCACAGCCCCAGATTCCAGCCCCTGATCCCACAGCCCCGGTACCCATGGAGTGAGCCTCCAGGCCTGCCCTGGTACCAGACCATATCCTGCAGCTCTAAGCTCCAGGGCTTCCTGGTGGATTCAGTGTCTAGGCCTGTCCCACTGTCAGGCTGACTCCAATGGCCCAGATTCTGGACTGGTCCCAGCACCACGGCAGGCCCCCATGGTCCCCAGGCTCCAGGTCTACCCAGCAAATTAGTTCTCTGGCTACTCCAGCACCAGGTTAGCCCCCATGATCCTAGTTTCTGAGCTGCCCCAGCACCAGGCCAGTCCTAGCAGCCCCAGCCTGTGGGTCTACCAGTACCAGGGCAGCCTCCACAAACTTGGCCTCTAGGCCCACTGCAAAGCTAAGCCAGCCCCAGTGGCCCTGAACTTCAGACTGCCAACAGCACCAGGGTACCCCCGAAGCTTCAGTCATCAGGTCTATACCTGTAGACTCAGCCTCCAGGCTAGCTCCTGTGAACATAGGCTCCAGGCCCAGCAGCACAAGGCCAACCCTTGCAGCTCTAGGTTCCAAGCCAGCCCCAGGTTTCAGACCATCCCAGAATCAGGTTGGCCCACACATTCCCAAGCTCTAGGACTGTTCTAGCACCAGGTAAGCACCCCTGGCCTCAGGTACCAGGAAGACACCTGTGGACACAGGCCTCAGGCCTGCCCAGTGCCAGGCTGGTTACTGCAGCCTCACATTCCAGCAGATTCAGGGGCCAGGCTTGCTTCAACAAACCCTGGTTCCATGCTAGCCCCTACAGACCAAGGCTCCAGGGCTACCACTGCCCCCATTTCCCAGGCCTACCCCAGTGCCAGATCAGCCCCAGTGAACTCAGGCTTCAGGCCCATCCTAGTAGGCCCAGGCATGAGGCCCATCCCAGCACCTGGCCAATGCCTGCAGTCTCAGGCTCAATGCCCACTTCAGCACTAGGTCAGCTACTATGGTACAGCCTTCAGGTTGGCCCACACAGATACAGGCTATAGGCTCACACTCATGAACCCAAGCTTGAGGCCCATCCCTGTGAACCAAATCAACAGGTACACCCTACTCATTCCAGGCTTCAGGCCCACCTGTTGACCCAGGACCAGGCCAGCCTAGCTGAGGACTCCAGCAGCAAACCTGCCCATGGACCATGCTACAGTCTATCCAGAATGTCTGGATGGGCTAATCGGTAAAGGACTTTCCTAAACAAAGCCAGTCTGCAAAGACTACAATAAAGTCCCTCCTTCTTCAAATGCACTGACATTAACATAAGCCAACAAGAAACACAAAAACAAAGCAGCTATAACATCACCAAAAGAACACAATAATTTCCCAATAACTGATCCCAAAGAAATAAAGATTTACAAACTGCCTGGCAAAGAATTCAAAATAATTTTATTAAGGAAGCTCAGCACACACTTCAAGAAAATACAGAGAAATAATCCAATTTAAAAAATCAGTAAAACAATGACCAGAATGATAAATTTAACATATATTAAATTTATTTTAAAAAATCAAAATCTAGGGTTGAAAAATATAATAAAGAAAGTGAAAAATATAATAGAGAACATCAACAGAATTGATCAAGAAGAAAGAAATGTAAACCCCAAAACATGTGATTTGAAGATAAACAGAAGAAAAAAGAAGGAATGAATAAATCTTGTGGGATATATGGTACACCATCAAAAGAGCAAATACTCAAGTTATAAGAGTTCAAAAAGTAGAAGAAAGACAAAGAGATAGGTAGAAAGCTTATTTAAAGATATAAAGGCAGAAAATGTTTCAAATTTGGAGAAAGATATAAATATTTAAGTATAGGAAGGTCAAAAGTCTCCAATTAAATTCGATCCAAACATAATCACCCTAAGACATATAATCATGTTGAAAATCAAAGATAAAGAGAAGATTCTGAAAGCAGTAAGAGAAAAGATATAAATCACATATAAGAGTTACTATAAAGTTAGCAGATTTCTCAGCAGGAACCTCACAGTCCAGGAGTGAGAGGGATGATATATTCAAAGCACAGAAGGAAAAAAAAAACAACAAAAAACAACCAAGAATACAGCAAAGCTGTCCTTCAGAATTGAAGGAGAGATAAGGACTTTCTAAAAAGAATTATTCAAGCTGAAAGAAAAGGACACTAATTAATAACATGAAAACATATTAAGGTTATAAAACTCACTGCTAAAAGTAAGTACATAGTCAAATTCAGAATATTCTAATATCGTAATAGTGGTGCATAAATCACTAATATCTTTAGTATGAATGTTAAAAGACAAAACTATTAGCAAAATTATAGCTACAATTATTTGTTAAATGATACACAATGTGAAAAGATGTAAATTGTGACATCAAAACCATAAAATGTAGGGGGAATAGAGAAGAAGGGTAGGGTTTTTGTATGCATGCGCAATCAAAGTTAAGTTATTATCAGCTTAAAATAGCCTGTTATAGTTATAAGATGTTTTATGTGAGCCTCATTGGGTCTAGAAAGCAAAAACCTATAGTAAATACATAAAAGATAAAAAGGAACCACAGTATACTATTAATACCATAGAAAATCACCTGATCACAAAGGAAAACAGCTAGAAAGGAAGGAATGAGAACCTACAAAACAACCAGAAAACAATTAACAAAATGACATTAGTAAGTCTTTATCAACAACTACTTTGAGGGTAAATGGATTAAACTTTCCAATCGAAAGACAGAGTGGCTGGATAGACAGATAAACAAATACAAGACCCAACCATAAGCTGCCTATAAGAGACTCACTTCACATTTAAGGACATACATAGACTGAAAGTGAAGGGATAGAAAGAGGTATTCCATGCAAATGGAAACCAAGAGAGCAGGGGTAAGCTGTACTTGTATCAGATAAAATAGACTAATTCAAAAACTATAAAACAAAAGGTCATTATATAATAAAAGGGTCAATTCACCAGGAGATATAACAACTGTAAATATGTGCACACCTATCTAAGTCCTTTTGTGTTGCTATAAAAGGAAACCTATGGCTCAGTAACCTATAAAGAAAAGAGGTTTACTTGGCTCGTGCAGTTATTCAGGCTGCATAAGCAGCATGGTGCCAGCATCTGCTTCTCGTGAGGGCTTCAGGCTGCTTCCACTCACAGCAGACAGTGAAGAGGAGCCAGCGTGTGCAGATCATGTGGCAGGAGAGAGAAAGCAAGAGGGAGGAGGCGGTGCCAGATTCTTTAAAATGACCAGTGCTTGTAGAAACTAACAGAGTGAGAACTCATTACATTGAGGATGACACCAAGCCATTCATGAGAGATCTGCCCCCATGATCGAAACACCTCCTATCCGGCCCCCACCTCTAACACTGGGGATTAAAATTTCAATATGAGCCTTGGTGGGGCCAAAAAAAAACCATATCAAAACCATAGCAACACCCAACATCAGAGGACCTAAATACATAAAGGGAATGTTAATATAGCTGAAAGCAGAGATAAACTGAAAGACAATAAGTAAGAGACTTTGATACCCCACTTTCAGCAATGACAATCATCCAGACAGAATATTCAACAAGGAAAACATCAGGCTTAAACTGCACTTTAGACCAAACATACCTAACAGACATATACAGACCATTCCACTGAACAGTTGCAGAATATATTCTTCTCAAGTACACATGGAACATTCTCTGGGATAGATATGGTAGGTCACAAAATAAATTAACAAATTTAGGAAGACTGAAATCATATTAATTATCTTTTCGAACAATGATGTGAAACTAGAAATCAGTAACAGGAAACATCTTAGAAAATTTACAAATACATAGAAATTAAACATGCTCCTCATAACCAATGGGTCAGTAAAGAAACTAAAGTGAAAAATTAAAAAAATCCTGAGACAAAACTGAAAACACAACATGCCAGAACTTATGGAATGTAGCAAAAGCAATTCTAACAGGGAAATTTATACCAATAAACACGCACATCGAAAAAGAAAAATCACAAATAAACAACCTTTTTTTAAAAAAACACCTCAAGGAACTAGAAAAAGAACTAAGCCCAAAGTTAGAAGAAAATTATAAAAATCAGAGTATAAATAAATAAAATGGAGACTAGAAAAACAATGAGAAGATCAATGAAAGTAAGAGTTGGTTTTTTAAAAAGATCAACAAAATTAAACCTTTAGCCAGACTAAGAAAAAAGGAAGACTTAAAATTAGAAATGAAAGAAAAAACATTACAACTAATACCACAGAAACAAAAAGGATCATAAGAGGCTATTATGAATAATTAGACACCAACAAATTAGATAACCTAGAAGAAATGGGTACATTTCCATATAAAAATCTTTCAACACTGAATCATGAAAAAATAGAATATCTGAACAGACCAACAAGGAGATTGAATCAGTTAATAAAAGGTCTCCCAGCAAACAAAAGCCCAGGACCTGAAGCCTTCACGTCTAAATTCCAAACATTTAAAGAAGAACTAATACCAATCCTTCTCAAACTCTTCCCAAAAATTGAAAAAGAAGAAATACTGCCAAACTTACAAGAGCAGCATTACCCTGATACCAAAACCAGACAAGGGCACTACAAAAAAACAACAACAAAAAGTTTTTTTTTTTTTTAAAGTTAAATTGTCCCTGTTTGTGGGTGACATGATTATATAGAGAGAAAACCTTAAAAACTCCACAAAAAAACTGTTAGAATAAACTAGTTTAGTAAAGTTGCAGGACACAAAATCAACAACAACGAAAAAAATCAGTAGCTTTTCTATATAGTAGCAATGAACTATCCAAAAAAGAAATCAAGAAAAAAAACCCACTAACAGCTAATATACACAGACAGACACACATATACAGACACACACACACTTAAGAATACATGTAATCAAGGAGATGAAAAACCTGTATGCTAAGAACTATAAAACATTGATAACAGAAATAGAAAAAAACAAATGAAAAGATATCATGTGTTCATGGATTAGAAGAATTAATATTGTTAAAATGTCCATGCTACCTAAATCAATCTACAGGTTTAATGTAATCCCTATCAGAATTCCAATGACTTTTTTTTTTAACAGAAATAGAAAAAAACAATCCTAAAATTTGTATGGAACCACAAAAGACTAAATAGCCAAAGCAACCTTGAGCAAAACAACAAAGTTGGAGGCATCACACTTCATGACTTCAAAATATTCTACAAAGGTATAGTAATCAAAACAGCCTGGGACTGGCATAAAAAGCATAGAAAACTAGCACATAAACAAATAGAGAGCCCAGACATAAACCCACATATTTATGGTCAATTTTTTGACACCAAGTGCAAAGAACACTTAATAGGGAAAAGGACAGACTCTTTAACAAATGGTGTTGGGAAAACTGGTTATTCACATGCAGAAGAATGAAAGTAGACCTTCATCTCATACCATAGACAAAAGGCAACTCAAAATGGATTTAAGACTTAAACATAAGGCCTGAAACTATAAAATGTTACAAGAAAACAGAGTAAAAGATCCATGACATTGGCTTGGGCAATTATTTTTTTGGATATGACCCCAAAAGGACATGCAGTAAAAGCAAAAACAGACAAATGGAATTTCATCATACTAAAAGGCTTCTTCTTACACAGCAAAGAATACAATCAACAGTATTTAGAGACAATCTACAGAATGGAAGAAAATATTTGCAAACCACACACATCTGATAAGGGATAACTCAATTGCAAGAGAACAATTCTATTAAAAATGAACAAAAGATCTAAATAGAAATTTCTCAAAAGACAAATGATCAACATATACAAAAAATCACTCAGTATCACTAATCAGAGAAATGCATGTAAAAACCACAATGAGTCATCACTCCCAACTGTTAGAAGGGCTATCGACCGAAAAGACAAAAGCGAAGCAGGAACCGGCATCCAGGAACAGAGCACTTCACTCCTCCCTCAGAATGAACGGAGATTAGAAATTGGATGTTTATGCCCAAGAAAAGCACGATTTCATCCAGCACTTCTCTCAGATTGTCAGGGTGCTGACTGAGGATGAGATGGGGCACCCAGAGACAGGAGATGCTATTTTCCCAGCTTAAGGAGGTCTTGGAGTGCAATGCCATTGGAGGCAAGTACAACCGGGGTATGACGGTGCTGGTGGCATTCCGGGAGCTGGTGGAGCCAAAGAAACAGGACGCTGATAGTCTCCAGCGGGCCCTGACCGTGGGCTGGTGTGTGGAACTGCTGCAAGCGTTCTTCCTGGTAGCAGATGATATCATGGATTCATCCCTAACCCGCCGGGGGCAGCTCTGCTGGTATCAGAAGATAAGCATAGGTTTGGATGCTGCCAATGATGCTCTGCTTCTGGAAGCATGTATCTACCGCCTGCTGAAGCACTATTGCCTGAACCTAATCGAGCTCTTCCTGCAGAGTTCATATCCAACTGAAATCGGGCAGACCCTGGACCTTATCACAGCCCCCCAGGGCAATATGGAACTTGGCAGATTTATTGAAAAGAGGTACAAATCGATTGTCAAGTACAAGACAGCTTTCTACTCCTTCTACCTTCCTGTAGCAGCAGCTATGTATATGGTAGGCATCGATGGGGAGAAGGAGCGTGCCAACGCTAAGATCCTGCTGGACATAGGAGAGTTCTTTCAGACTCAGGATGATTACCTTGACCTCTTTGGGGATCCGAGTGTGACAGGCAAGGTTGGTACTGACATCCAGGACAACAAATGCAGCTGGCTGGTGGTTCAGTGTCTACAACGCGCCACTCCAGAACAGCGCCAGGTATTGCAGGAGAATTATGGGCAGAAGGAGGCAGAGAAGGTGGCCAGGGTGAAGGCACTATACGAGGAGCTGGATCTGCAGGCTGTGTTCCTGCAGTATGAGGAAGATAGTTACAGCCACCTCATGAGTCTCATAGAGCAGTACGCTGCACCCCTTCCCCGGGCCATCTTCTTGGAGCTAGCACCCAAAATCTACAAGCGGAAGAAGTGACCTACACTGCAAGGATGGGGAGAGGAGGCTCTCGATAAATTATTGTGTAACCTTAGGAAAAAAAAAAGACAAAAGCTAAATATTGGTAAGGATGTGGAGAAAAGGGAAACCTTGTACACTGCTAATGGGAACGTAAAGTAATACAGCCACTATGGAAAACAGTATAGTGATTCTTCAAAAAATTAGAAATAGAACTACCATTTGAACCAGCAGTTCCACTACTGGTTGTATAGCCAAAGGAAATGAAATCAGTATGTTGAAGAGATATCTGTACTCCCATGTTCATTGCATCATTATTCACAATAGTCAATGTATGAAATCAACCTGTGTCTGTCAACAGAGGAATATACGTACACAACAGAATACTATTCAGCTTTACAGATGAAGAAAATCCTGTCAACATGGATGAACCTGGAGGAATTAATGTTAAATAAAATAAGCCAGGCACAGAAAAACAAATATAGTATGATCGCACTTATATGTGAATTTTAAAAAGTCTCTATATAAAGAGAGTAGAATGGTGGTTGCCAGGGGCTGGGAAGGAGTTCGGGAGACATTGGCCAAATGACACAAAATTTCATTTAGGTAGGAGAAATAAACTCAAGAGATCTATTGTACAACATGGTAACTGTAGTTAACAACAACATTGTATTCTTGAAAACTGCTGAGAGACTTTGTTTTCTCACCAGGAAAATGTGTATGAGGTAATGTATACAAGTTCAATCAAGCCATTCCACAATGTATATATATTTCTAAACACGTTGTACATGACAAATATATACGCATTTTCTCAATTAAAAAAATGCTAATCTGAATGTTGCTGTGAAGGCGTTTTGTAGATGTAATTAAAATCCATAATCAGTTGGCCCTAAGTAATGCAAATGATCCTCAATTATTTGGATGGACCCTAAACACTAGGGATAAGGCTTGAGAGGGGTGGAAGGGGAGAAATTCCACCTGTGGGCAGCAGCTACAGATTTTGGACTTGCTTGGCCAGCCACCACAATTACATTAGCCAGCCCCAGTGAATAAATCTTTTAATATCTGTATCTCCTACTGGTTCTGCTTTTCTCGTTGATTCTTGACAGATACAGTACTATGTTATTATAATTCAATCCACAGATGGGGAAACTGAGGAAGTGGAGAAATTATGTCCAAATTTACAAAGCTAAATGGTAGGGTCAGGATTCAAAGTTAAGCATCCTGATCCCAAATCCTAGGACTTATCTGCTGCTTTTCTAGGCCACAAAGTGACATAAATCATTTTCTTGCTCCCAGCCCAGTGACTTTTCCACAAAAAGGGCTTTATTTATATATTAGCCATGATAAGCATGGGGACATGATGAGCCGAGCTTAGCAGCTGAGGGGAGGTGAGTAGAGTTGCTCTTTGAGGAAAGAGAGAAATCAACCAGGATCTCCCAACCCCCTTCTGCCTTCTACTTGGAGCTGCCCAAATTTTGGCATGGGGACATGCCTCAATTTGAAATCAAGTTCATAGTTTTGATTATTACAGGAAACTGGGCTTGTGATTTATGAATAAAGACTGTGCTAAAATTAAGAACAACTGGCAGATTTTTGTTTACATAAGTGTGACCAGGAAATTCAGCTTTTCTCTAGGGAAGGAATTTGCCCTACTGAATAAATAAACTGTAGAAATAAAATAAATAAACTATTTTTTAAAAAATACAATGACCCAATTGTCTGAGACAAGCCTGTTCTATATACCATTTATATTAGTTTTAAATTTTCCATAAAATGAGCACCCTCAATGCCCTGTCCTGTAAGTTGAAAGCTTTTTCCAGAGAACACAGCACTGTTTCATCTTCTTTGATGATTCTTTGCAGTTTTAGGACCTTGGAGTTATAAACTCAAGAGATTCCTGTTTCTGGAAGTTATTCGCCACTATGTGAGTTACTCTATTGATTGTCAATACGAAAAGAAAAAAAATACAAACAAACAACTTATTTCCTCCACTTCCAGCAAATCATTAGTCTTCACAAATTCTTCAGTTGTCATATTTCCATCATTTAATGCTACATTTAATGCCTCTTCAAATATTATTTTATGGTCTCCAACTCACCATCCTGTGGGAATTAGCACCTCAGTGACTCTTAACACACATTGTTTGTATTCCATTCCATGAAGAGCTAAGAGAATAGGATTTGTTGTTTATAGCCAGCACACACACATACACACATATTAAAAGGGAGATTTGTATGGATATGTGGTCAAACATAGAGTATAAAGAAAAGATGCTGCTCCCCAAAAACTGTAATCCCAAATTAAATTTACTTGTGGACATACCTCATGCGTCTGAGTCTCATCTCTTTTCAAAATTTGTTCTTTCCCTTCCTTTTTTCCCTCCCTCACTTCTTCCTCTTTTTTAAATTGTGATCTTAAAAAACCCACAAACACACAACACAAAATTTACCATCTTAACCATTTTTAAGTGTGCAGTTCAGTAGTGTTCAGTATATTCATGTTGTTATAAAACAGATCTTCAGAACTTTTTTGTCGTGCATACTGAAACTCTATAACCATTATAAAACAATTCCCCATTTCCTCCCTCTCCCCAGCCCCTGGCAACATCCATTCTGCTTTCTGTCTCTATGAATTTGACTCCTTTAGATCTTAATACCTCATACAAATGGGATCGTACAGTATTTGCCTCTCTGTGATCGGCTTAGTTCACTTAAGCACAATGTCCTCAAGGTTCATCCATGTTGTAGCATGTGTCAGAACTTTATTCCTTTTTAAGGCTGGATAATATTCCATTGTCTATATACACATTTCACTTACCCATTCATCTGTCAATGGGCATTGGATTGCTATTGTGAATGATGCTGCAATTAACACGGAAGTACAAATGTCTCTTCAAGACCCTATTTTCAATTCTTTCAGATATATACCCCAAAGTGGGATTACTGGGTCAAATAGTTTTGTTTTTGTTTTACTTTTTGAGAAATTAGCCACATGGTATTCCCACAGTGGCTGCCCCACTTTACATTCCTGTCAACAGTGCAGAAGAGTTCTAATTTCTCCACTTCATCTCCATCTAAAGCAAGCCTCTGTTGTAATACAAGAAGTTACATGGTCTTTTTCCTTCCACCGTGGCAAGAACACTTCTGCCGTGTCCTGTGACAACAGGCCTCTTTCACTGATGGAAGTTTCACTGAATCGCTTGCTGAGAAGGATGCACTTTCTCTAATTCATAAGGGGAGATAATTGTCCAAAGTGTAAACAGAGAATCCAGCAGAGCTGCTGCTAGACTGGTGATCTTGAATCTTCAATGTGCATCATTTTAAATTCCTGGGCTCCCTCCTTTCATGAAAGAAAGAGAAAAAAGAAAGCAAAACAAACTCCAAATCCCATAGAAAGCAAAATAGTTTTCCATTAACTTGAGCAGTGAAAGAATGCAATTGTGTAGGGTTATATATCAGGAAAAGCCTGTTTGCATTTCAGTAGTGTGCCTCCTACAAATATAACCAGCAAAATTGGATTTAGGTAAAATGGATAAGACACAACATCTAATGGAAGGAAGGATTACAATACACACAAAAAATGTGTATTCATTAGGAGATTACAGCAGACACTCCCTGCTTGTTACCAGGAGACAAACACAAAGGTGCGAATGAGAAATGCAATGCCCAGGGTCATATATGCATTTACACCCAATCATCCTTTTGGAATTCCACTAAATTCTCCCAAATTGCCTCCTTTCTGAGAAAATTGTGTTGCTGTCTACATGGGCCCTTTTCTCTTCCTGACATTTCCCCGTTGGCAATCACTGCCACAGCATTTTACGTTTTCCTCCCTTGATTCAAGTTAGGGGCAGAGGCAGGGTGAGAGTGAGTGACACATCCACTCAAGACAGAAATTTCCAGCCGAGTCCTCTGGCTGACCACAAGCTGAGAATCACAGTGACCCTCTAACCCTTGACCAGACACCCCTCCTTTCCGTTCATTTTTAGTTTTCCCAGAGTTTTTGGTGTGTGATATGAACAACCATGAGTAGGTAGAAATCACTATTAAGGAACCTAAACAAGCCAATCCTTATCTTGTTCATGGCCAATCTAGAATCACCCTGGAAGAGCCCAACCTTAAGTCATTAGCCCAAGAGATGAGCACATTGTTGTAAGCACACAAGCTCTAGGGGCAAGGGGACCGGTAACTGGGTGGGCAGAGCTGGGGCTAAACCCGGGGCTGCCTCCCCAGCCGGCCCTACCTCCGGTGTCTGGTGAGCAGTTGGCCTCTCATCTCTGCTAAGGTGGGGAACTGGCTGGAAACGTGAAAAGAAAAAGTCTCTGAGGGTCCCAGGCAGGGCTTGCTGACCACTCTGGACAGGGAAGGCTGCTTTTTATCTCAGATCCTCTGAGGAGGAACTTCCCACACACACAGCCCAAGGCCCACCATTGTCTGGCTCATCATCCTCGCATCTTTTATGAAAGCAAGTTTGTTAAGGTGCAATTTGCATACAGAAAAAAGTCACCTTTTTTAGCTGCAGACTGATCAATTCTGAAAAACTTACTCAGCTAAGTAATCACAGTAAGATACAGAACATCTCCATCACCCTATAAAGTTCTCTGCTTCCCCTTTGTAGTCAAGCTACCCCTACTCCAAGCCCCTGACCAACACTGATTTGTTTTCTGTTCCTATAAATTTGCCTTTTCCAGAATGTTGTATAGAGTCTGGCTTCTTTTGTTTAGCATAATGACTTTAAGATTCACCCATGCTGTTGCATCTATCAGTATTTTCTTCTTTCTTATTTGCTGAGTGGTATTCCATTGCATAGATGTTGCCCAACTTGGTTACTCATTTAGGATTGAACATTCTGGTTCTTTTCTTCTTTGGGGGAGATTATAGCTAAAGCTGTTGTATGGGTCTTCTTGTGGGCTTAGCATTTTCTCTTGGGTATTACCTAGGAGTGGGGTTGTGGGTCACACAGCAAGTGTTAAGTTTATAAGAACTTGCTAGTTAGTTTCCAAAACGGCTGTACCATTTTCCTTCCCACCGGCAACCTAAGAGTTCTGGTTGCTTCAAATTATCGCCAGCAACAGTGCATTGTCCATATTAACGGGTATACAGTGGTATCTTATTAGTGGTTTAAATTTGCATTTCCTTCTTGATAACATTGAGCATCTTTTCACGTGCTTATTTGAAAACCATACATATGCTTTTATGAAGTATCTGTATTTTACTGGGTTACTAATCTTGTCATTGAGGTGTCAGTCTTCTTTTGAATCACTCCGGGCTCAGTCCTCAAACACAGACTCCAAGTCTGTGGCGGGCAGGAGGCAGAGTGTGAAACCATCAGTGGCTGAGAGTAGGAAGTGTCATACCTTGGCATGGAGTTCATGGTGCCCCTGACACTTTCTGGACTGTGAGATCTGGCCTTAGGCTGAGCCCTCATCCCCAGAGCAGGGTCTCTGGCACCTGCTGCCAGCCTCCCAGATGCGGGCAGTGGCCGGCCTTGGTAACCTGGACAGCCTTTAGATGACCTGACCCTCCTTCCAGACATGAGCCAGCCAATTTACTTTGGGGTTTCGACTTCAATTCTGCAGGTGTGTCTTGTCTGCCCATTTTTATATCTCATCCTGTCCCACCCCAGCCAGTACCTGTGTCCTGACCAAGTGACACACATCAACAAGACCAAAGGACACCAGCAGGACACTGAACCTTGTCTGAAGGCAGAGATTCCACTCACTAGTTTGTTTCACGGTGTGTCCTTTTCAGTGTTTAATCCTCCAAAAAAGTCAACATATTTCTTATATCTACCTGAAATACCCACCCCCCCATGACACCCCCTTCTCCCTCATCTAAATTCCACTGTCATTTCAGGACAAATTAATCTCATTTTCTCTGCAAAGTCTGCCCTAATCTCCCTCCATGCCCTGCCCACCCGAAGGACTTGCTGGCGCCCCAGCATTTGTGCTCACGTGCACCCACATTTCTCCGTCCCTCCTCTGCAGTCTTTAGAAAGCACCGATTATTCCCTGACTTTTGATAGAGGACTTAGGCAGCACCTTGAGAAGTTTTAATGCTCTGCCTAACCTGTTTAATGCTAAACTCCGAGAGGGAGAAAGACAATGCTTTCTTATTATAACTGCCATGCGGTGCTCTGTGCATAGTAAGTGCTTAACTGTTTATATTTCTTCTAATCAAATTCTCTGTGAGTTTAAAGGCTCATTTTCCCTTCTCTGTGCTGGGACCATGGAGAGGTCACCAGCAGCTAGGTGTGTATGAGAGATGGAGGGAGAGGAGAGAAGGAACAAGAGGAGAACCACTGTCTCCTTAGGCATTTCCAGCTGAGGCAGTTCCCTCAGGGGCTGCTCTCTCTACTTGGGGGTCTAGTTCGTGTATCATGTAACCCATGATACAGACGTCAGCTGTCTCTGCCCACGCACCCCCAACATCACATTTGCACGCCAAAGGCTGCTGACTGCCAACACCTGCCGCTCTCCACCTGGGCATTCTCTTCCTTCTAGCTGCAGGAGCCCGTGCACTTCCATGATTCTCTACCGAGCTGCCTGGGGGCAGCCTCCCAATGAGCTACTTGCATTTAAATCCTTGTCTCAGGGTCAGCTTCTAGAAGTACCCACATCCAGAGAATTTTCTTTGCATTCCTTTGGATGTCTTTCCCCGTGTGTCTACAACACAAGCCAAATCCTTTTCTGGGAAAGCCCTGGTCTGTGCCAACAGACAGAGAAAGGCTGAGTCCAGGTTCCTGTGTCAGGCTTTCTCGGAATTCACATCGGTGGTCCATTCAGGCCACTCTGGGCTGCTGTCTCCCAACGTTACTAAAGCTCCTAGCGGAATACCATGACACCTAAGAGAATTCACTGGGGTTGGCCTGATGTGCTTAATGCAAAAGCCAGGCAAGCTCCTGATTCTCTGATGCGAGTGACGACAGACTCCATTTGTATAAAATTATCAGAGATCTTCACCATAGGACAAACCAAAGCCGCTGTCCCCATATGAAAAGATCCAGGTACTCTCCTAAGTGAAGTAGTCGAGAATATTTCATCTGACAGACTGCCTTAAGAAAACTAGCAAAGATTCTTGCACTAAGGGTCAGTCTAGTATCACAGCAAACAAATACTCAAGTATCTACTTTATGAGTCCCAGTCCACTTTTAATACAGCCAGCTTTCCTTAGGGCCCAAATTGCAGGCCCAGGTCAGTATCCAGTCTTTCCTTCTTTACTGGCCTATGTCAAGTTGGATCCATAAAGCAACATGACCCAGCTTCGACAGTATTTGTAGATATGAAAACAGGGTGCTCTGGAAAGAATTATAAATGCTTCACTGAGCTTTAGCAGGAAATTCTATTGAATAATGGAAATCAATGTCTAGTGTAACATGTAGCAGCACTCTTAGAAATAAAGGCAGAAATAAGTGACAGAATCTTGCCTGAAACGACAAGCTTGTGTGTGTGCATTCGATCCAGCCTTTGCTATTCCTAACAATAGCTGGAGCAGGTTCTTTCCAGAAGGAACAGGGAAATGTGGATCCACAGTGCAGTGAGAACCACAGGTGACACACTATAGCACCGGTGACTGTCCTCGCCATTCAGGATCTAATATTAACATCTCATACAGCATCACTTAGGAATTGTTGAGAACATCTGGTCCACTGTGACCAGGGACTTGCACGTCTTCTGATCCTGCCTGGGAGTCTCTTTTGTCGTCAGGTTCTGCAGGCGTGCAACAGCCTATCATGTGTGCTCTTGCTCTCTTCTTCATCCTGAGACTCCTCACTCACTCACAGAAAACTCAGCTTCTGCTTGTACGGTTTTGTTCAACGTTCACTTCATTGCAGCATCTTCACTCAAATGCCAAGAGCATTCTGCTTTTGCTCACTTTTACCCTACAGTTTGCTGGCCACCGGTCACTCACGAGCTGGGGCAGCATCTCTCTACTGTACCACAGGGCAGATCGTGATGTGTCTGTGCCCACACAAAGCTACCCAGGCCACCATACAAGAAGGTTCCCCCTATCCCCATTATCCATGCTTGCTTTGTAGGTGGCAGGTAAGTAGCATCCGAAGCTCACAAGATTAAAAAAAAAAATGTACTGGACTATGAACTCCAGGACTAATTATAGTCCCAATTTTGGATGGCTCAGAGAGATTCTTTCCCATCTGCCTTGTCTGTGGGATTCTCTTTGGCAATTAACTATCGATATTGAGATCACCAGGATATCCCTTGGGGTCAGGTCTTTGTTGGTCAGAGCTCGGCCCTCTTGAAATCACATAGAATTCTGAGTTTAGGTCAAACTAATTTATGCCTCTATAAATGTTTTGCTTTGAGATGATCCTTTTTTAAAAAAAAAAACAATTAAGGGCAGAGCAAATGTAATAGATCTTTAGGAAAAAAGTTCCCAGGATAATGAAAATCAATTGGATAATGTTAATGTGGAAATGGCTTTCAGAAATGGTTAGAGTAGTTTATCATAATATAAGTCACAGACCTCAGAGGACATTAAGAAAATGTTACACATTATTACAGTATAGGGAGTCTTTTCTCGACCATATAATTTTAGATGCAGATGACTTGTCAGTTCTCTTAGATTTGTTAAATGGCTTTGGTGCTCAGGATCCTACTTAATGGTGTTGGCTTAAGCATCTTGAGTGGAATAGGATGGCCAGAAACACATCCCTGGACTTGTTTGCTGGGTCTCAGCAACAGGTCAACAGGTCAGGCCAACATCATTTATCATCTTGTACTAAAATCCCAGCCAGGATCATGACCTTGTGTATTGATTGTTCCTTTTCTCCTGTACCAACCCGGTCCTTGCAAATGGCTCCTTTCCATTAACGTTGAACATTTAAAACATGCTGAAGGCTGTTCTGTCTTAAAATCTAGAAGCCTCTCCCTACTCTGCTTCTTTTGTCCGTTGAATTTCTTATACTTGCTGATTTCAATTCCTTACCTTTCATTCATCCCAAAAGCAGCCTGACATGCTACTCCATTGGCGGCTGCTCTTGTTCACATCACAAATGGCCTCTTTGTCTTTGAACCCAATGGACACGTTTCAAAGACTCCCTTAACCTCTAGCAACTTTCAGTGTTGTTGATCCCCCAGGATTCCATCAGGATGGGGCAGAACCTGGCGGGTAGATGCGGCAGCTCCTTGTGACTCAGATTAGGGGGCAAGAGCACAAAGGAAGTGGGAACTAGTAGGATATAAGGATTTAGGGTCATAGAACACACATCACACCCCTCACAGTTCTGCCCACACTGATGCTAGAAATCCCATCAGGGTGGAAAGAAGAACCAAGACTAGCTTTGCAGCACCTATTTTTTCCCCTTTCTCTTCTTCCTTAAAATTCTCCCATTCAAGCAAGCATAAGATGACAGTTTCCAGGCAACATGCAAAAATAAGGGCATCATCCTTCCTGCTGAATTTCTGGGAAGTTTATCAAGCATAATATGCTAAATTGTAAGCAAACATTTTGTTTTAAGTGAGGGAACTAGGCAGAGTTAGCTATCATTTGTGTTTTCCCCTCCCTTTATCTTCAGTCAAATGTCCTTCCCTCCACATCACACCCCTGCCAGCCTCATGAATTTCTATACACAGCTATAATTTCTGATTTACAGACTTTGCCTTCATGTTTTCCAATATATCTGTCTACAGCCATGACCTCTAACTTCCTTATAGAAGGAAGTGGTACTTACAGAATCAGTTATGAATTTGCTTTCATCAGAGTTGGCTTTTTTTTTTATTTCCTAGACAGCTCCTGGCATACAGACATGAGTCCATAAGCACTGCTCTCTGTGGTCTCCTCAGTTTCTCCTTAGCACTTAGGAAGCCATTTTGCAACTTGCCATCTTCTGTCCTAATGCCTATTGTCCTGGCATGCAGACTACCATCGATGAGTGGCTCTCTCTGCCAGAAAGCCCTTCTTGCACACAGTGGCACTTAATAAATGTTGTGGTTGAATCCCAAACCTGTCTCCAACTCCAGTAACTTTCATCCTTCCTTTCCAAGTCTGTCTTTTAGGGTTACCCAAAACGCCTTTGTGTTCATTTTGTGAAAGCCTGGTGTATTTCACATGGCAGTCTTTAAAGTGACTGGAGACTGATTTTGTGTCTCCATTCAGGGCAGGCACCTCAAAGAACCTCCTTCCTTTCTACTATAGTACAAGAAAATGTTTTTATTCTTAAAAAAAAACACCACAAACAACCCAAAGTCTTTGCAACTACTTATAAGGCCCTATTTTTGTCATTGCTCTGCACAAACCTCCTATGGCTCCCCCACCCCGGGCCTCTGCCAGCCCTGTCCTTCCTCCCCACTTCCCTCTGGCTTACTCTTCACTTCCAGCAAGTCTGCTCAAATGTCCCCATCCCCAACCACCTGCACATGCTGCCTCGGAATTCCCCATGCCCCCAATTCTCACTCTATCCTCTTGCCCCAAGCAAATGATGTAATTTACTTATTTACTAAGTTGAGTGCCTATTTTCAATCTCCCCAACATCTGCCAGGGCAGCAGGATCTGTCTCTCTCCTCTGTGCATCCCACGTGCTGAGCAAATGTCAGGTACATAGCAGGTGCTCAACTTATTTACTGTTGTATGAATACATGAGTGAAAGGGAAGTGGATAGAAAGAAGTAAAAATTATAAGTAAATTTTAACTGGTTATCTTTTCTTAACAAAACATCTCCAGCTCTGTTTACTCTCTTCATGCGTTTTCACTGCTCAATGAAAGACTGACCCTGGCAAAAAATGGATCAGAGAGGATCTATTGCCCGAAACCACGGTTTTGGCAGGAGATCATGGGGTGGGGTGGGTTCAGAAAGGAGGAGCTGCTGGAACCCCAGATGGAAAAATCAGTCAGAGGGGTACACAGGACACAGGAGAAAATGGCAAAGGGGAAGACAGCAGAACTGCATGGAGACACCAGATAGCTGCACACACAAAAAAGTGGCCAATTCAAAATGCTTGAAAAGACCCAACCCAGGGAAGGTGATCTTCGCTGCTGCATTTAGTTTGAGTTACGATGGATGTTAATTGTGCTGGGAGAGCCAGAGGAAGAAGGCCAGGGACCTTGTAAATCACCTGGGTCCAGAGATCAGCCAACTTCAGAGGAGATGAGATTTTATTAAGAAAAATAACAGGAACATGTTTGTGATCTTATCAAGGTTGTGCAACTGGTGACACAGTGGTCTCTCCCGAGGATGAGCTCATGTTGTAGTATTGACAGGGAATTCATCCAAGCACTGACTTCTCCCCTTGGCACTCTCTGGGGTAGAAAACTCCTCACTCTCCACTACCCCAAACTGAGATCAGGCACAGTGGATTAAACCAACCTTTTTGGAGCAGCTTCTCTGTGCCAGGCCTGTGTTAGGGGATGTGAGATGCCAGAGAACAAGAGGCAGTGGTTGTCCACAAGCAGCTTCTGGTCTAGGGAGGACATAGGAGTGTATACAGACAGCCAACACAACTGCCATTAAAAATAAGAAAAAAAAAAAGCCTTTTGAGAGAGATTGTTTCTAGATGGAAGAACCAGGGAAGCTTTTATGGGCGAGGTGGAGGTTAAGCCGACACAGGAAACAAGGTGGGGTTTTAGTAGCATATGGGAAATTCATTCTTGGCAGGGGCAACATGGGCAAAGACTTAGAGATGTTGGGAGGGGAAAACATGGTAGATTTTCCAGTCGGTAAAATACACGGCACACTTCAGGGGCAGCAGAGGGAGATAAGAAACAGAAAGGAAAGTCATGTTCAAACTGGGGAGGACCCTGGAGGCCAGTATGGAGATGAGCTTTATTCTGGCAGCTAGGACGAGTCACTGAATGTCATGAGCAAGTACATGAGTGGCTCAGAATACAGTTTTCCCTTAGATGTTGAGAAGTGAGGATTAAGAGGAGCCCATTTAGGAGGAGGTTGCACAATTCTGAATTATTCTCAGGTCCAGCTACCACGGTAGACATCAGACAAGAAAAGCTGAAACTGAATATTACAGAAACCCAGGAGGATGCTGCTCCCTCTGTTCCAAGTTCAAGGTCACGTCCAAGCACCTCTCTGCACTTCCCAGAGGCATGTAGCCACAGGCCACCGAGATGAAGAAAGTATATCCTGGCCCATGAGAAATAGCAGTCTTGTACTGAAGTTCATGTTCCATGAGTAGATTTCCTACCTTAAATTTTTCCTGCCATCTTCTCAATTTCTTTTTTGGATTTTACATTAAGTCAAATGATTTTTTTTAAATATAACCTTTAAAAGGGAACATAATAGACATGCTGAGGAGAAAATACGCAGAAGAGAGCTGTAAGTCATAAATCTAAAAGTATTAAGATGAAATAATCACATCCACCCGAGAATTGTGGTCATAATGGAATTATATAATGTCTGATTAGATGGTTCTCTTCAAAAAATAAATATAGATGATGACAACTTTGTTGCTCTCTGTGTATGTCATCATAAGCCTGACTTCTTCAGAGGTTATGGGGCATGAGCAGAAAAACTGCTTTAAAAATAATCCGTCATTTTTCAATTTCCAAATAAAATTGGTTATTTGGCTCAGAAAGTACCGTGGGAGAGATAAATCATCTTTAAGAAACATTGAACTGCTATTAAGCTTTTTCCTTATGTGGTAGACATTCTCGCTTTAAAAAATACATACTTTACAAATTAAAGTATAGCAAGAACACTTGTTCTATCAAAGTTGACAAGAAAACATGTTTAAATGAACATGCCATCTGTTTTCCCCGGCCTTAACACTGACATTTTCTCTATTCCTTCACATGTACCTACACGCCTTGATGCACGTCACGTATTAATAACAGACAAGCTGGCAGATGCTCCCATTTCTGCTGCCTTTGGAAACATGTAACAGATTGTATTTAGCTATTCCATGATTATATTGTCTCATATATTGAACCACCATTGTAGGCTTATGCTGCTCTGGAAGTAGCCAAAGCTAAGCACCAGCCCGTGACTTTTTATGTCACCTGAGGGGACTGGCAACTGAGCTGTATTTTAAAGTCATGGTTGTCTGCAACAGGCAACTCTGGCAGGTATTTTACTCTTAACAGGTATTTTGTTTTTTTTTAAATTTCTATATATTTTGATTAACCGCCATGGATCTAGAAATACTTCATCCTTAATTCAAAATATGCATAATGAGCACGTATGTGCACATCCACCTACACAACCCTAGAATGTTGAGGTTTCATTGTTCCTTCAGCTAGAATACACAGAACCATCTCAGTATTTGAGATAAAATTCGAGTTTGGCAGCAATCGTTATCCACATTTGCTTTGATAATTCCACTCGATTCGACCTGTATCTTTGTCTTCTCATAATATCTTTGGAGTGTTTATACTTAATTAAAAAGTAATGCTAATAAGCTTCACGGTTTCAATACAGTTAGACAGAAGTACAGTACGTGTCCATTGGTGAGAATTTATAGACCTGTTTTGACAACTCTTCTCTCCCCCACAATGCATAGGATATATTTTAAATTGCATTATTGGATTCAGGTTTATAATGCAGGATTAATGCATTTATTAGCTTACATTGAAGGTCTTCTGTTTACATGCAATCATAGTTTTATTTTGCGTTTTAGTGTAAACATCTCTGGTGAACATAAGGCAGCCTGCAGTTATGTGTGACATTTCTCCTGCTTCTCCTCCACCTTGTCCGACCTTTTAATGTTTTTGAGTATCTTCTGCAGCAGTAGGGCTTTGAACAGCCATTCTCCTGACATGATAAATCTAATCAAAGATGTGTCCTGGAGAGAAGGTGGAAATATTAATGTTGATATTCAAGGAGAAACAGAGTGGTTCTGGCAGCTGGAAAGGAGAAGAAATTAAGGAGCATGGGACATTCTTTGAGTTGTATGTGTTAGTAGGAATATTATCCAAATAGCTTCTAAGTTACCCAACAAATGTAGTCTCCATAGAAGACCATATTTCAAATGCTCTTTACCATTCTGGGCAATGTGCTGAGTATCCACAAACTCTGCTATACAAAGAATGAGGAAAGATCAAGAACTTTCCTTCCTCCTCTACTCTAGGCACAAAACAGCCAACTTAGAAAGACAGGGAGAAAATTTGGTGGAGTCTTTGGGGTTTTCTAGATATAAGATCATGCCATCAGCAAAAAGCAATAGTTTGACCTCTTCTTTCCTTATTTGGATACCTCTGATTTTCTTTACTTGCCCGATAGTGCTGGAATGCCTAGCAAGAATAATGTTGAACAGAAGTGGTGATGGTGGGCACCCTTATCTTGTTCTGGTTCTTAGTGGGAATGCTTTCAACTTTTTCCTGTTCAGTATGATGTTGGCTGTGGGTTTATCATATATGGCTTTTATAATTTTGTGATACATTCCTTCTAAGTCTGGTTTATTGAGGGTTTTTTTTTTTTTATCATGAAAAGGTGCTGAATTTTGTTGAATGCTTTTTCCACATCTATTGAGATGATCATATGACCTTTGTTTTTGCTTCTGTTTATATGACAAATCACATTTATTGATTTTTGTATGTTGAACCATCCTTGCATCCCTGGGATGAAGCCCATTTGGTCAAGGTGGATTATTTTTCTTTTACTCCACCAAGTGACTCCTGGAATTGATAAATAAATTCAGCAAAGTCTCAGGATAAAAATCAATGTAGACAAATAAGTACCATTCTTATACACTAACAAAAGTCAAGATGAAAATCAAATCAAAGACTCAATTCCACTCACAATAGCCACAAAGAAAATAAAATACCTAGGAATATACTTAACCAAGGAGATGAAAGATCCCTAACAAAGAAAACTAGGGATCACTGAAATAAATAGCAGATGACACAAATGGAAAAACATATTCATAGAAAGGTAGAATCAATACTGTTAAAATGTCCATACTACCCCAAAGTGATTTACAGATTCAAAGCCATCCCCACCAGAATACCAACATCATTTCACAGGTAAGGAAAAATATAATTCTATGCTTTGTTTGAAACCCAAATAGCCAAAGCAATCCTAAGCAAAAAGAACAAATCTTGAGGTATCACATTACCAGACTTCAAACTATACTACAAGGTCATAGTAACCAAAACAGCATGGTATTGGCACAAAAATAGACACATATACCAATGGAACAGAACAGAGAATCCAGATATAAAATCATCCACATACAGGCAAGTGGTCTTTGACAAAGCAGACAATAATATACTGGGGAAAGTAAGCCCTATTCAATAAATGGTGCTGGGAAAATTGGATAGCCAGATGCAGAAGAATGAAACAGGATCTATTTCTCCCTACTCACAAAAATTAATTCAAGATAAATAAAAGACTTAAATATAAAGCATGAAACCATAAGAATGCTAGAAGAAAGTGTAGGAAAAACTCTTCTAGATAATCAGCCTAGGCAAAGAATTTATGAAGAAGACCCCAATGGCAATCATGGCAACAACAAACATATTAATAGATGACACTTCATTAAATTTAAAAATTTCTGCATAGCTAAGGAAATAACAGAGAAAAGAGACAACTTACAGGATGGAAGAAAATATCCACAAGCTATATATCCAATAAAGGGCTACTAACCAGAATCTACAAAGAACTCAAGCAAATCAACAAGGAAAACAAACAACCCTATTAAAAAGTGGACAAAAGACATGAACAGAAGCTTTTCAAAAGATAAATTAGCAATAGACATGCTAATAAAATGCATGCAATAAAAATGCTCAACATCACTAATCATCACAGAAATGCAAATTAAAACTACAATGAGCTATCACCTTGTCCCAGTTAGACTTGCTTTTATTAAGAAGTCCAAAAACAATAGATGCAGGCATGGATACAGAAAGGAATGCTCATACACTGTTGGTGGGACTGAAAATTAGTACAACCTCCATGGAAAACAGCATAGAGATTCCTCAGGGAACTAAAAGTAGACCTACCATTTGATTCAGCAATCCCACTACTGAGTATTTACCCAAAGGAAAAGAAGTCATTTTATCACAAAGACACATGTACTTGAATGTTTATTGCAGCACAATTCACAATTACAAAAATGTGAAATCAATCCAAGTGTCCATCAAAGTGTTGAGTGGAGCAACAAAATGTAGTAGATGTATACTATGGAATATTACTCAGCCATGAAGGAGGATGAATTAAGGCCTTTTGCAAAAATTTGGATGGAACTGGAGACCATTATCCTAACTAAAATATTTAAAGAATGGAAAAAATGCCACGTGTACTGACTGTTAAATTGGAACTAACCCATGAACACACATGTAACACAGAAGTAAATTCAATGGAAATCAAGCAGTGGGGAGAAGGTGAGAAAGGATGGGTGAAACCTACAATGAACACTATTTGGGTGATGACTGGCGCACTTATAACCCCAACTCAAGCATAACAAAAGCAACCCATGTAACCAAAAACACACCTCTGTAATATTTTGAAGTAATTAAAAAAAAGGGGGGGAGAAGACTGATCCTACATTGTGCCTGGGGACAGAGTTAGGATCAAAGTGGAGAAGTACAAAGGGACCAATTTTAGCATTACAGTAATAAGATCCGATTTGTACCTAGAGTTGCCCACTGGTGGAATGACTGGCCTTGGGGGTTCCGTGGCACTGATGTTTCCATGGGGAATCGTAGATGTCCTTCTGCCCAGGAGGATGAAATTGGCCCAGAGCAGTGGTTCTTGAAACTGGCTATACTTTCAAATCATTTCCAGAATTTCTCTGAACGGAAGATTCATGGGCCCCACATGAGACTTACTAATCAGAATATGCAAAGTAGGAAGTTCTAAATATATGTCCTTTATAAACACCCCAGGTAATTTCAGATGTGCAACCCACATTGAGAAGCACTTGTGACATAGAATTTTAAGATGCCATTCCAAATGAAACTTCGACTGCAGATACCTACGATGACAGTAACAATAACAACACCTTCGTCAGATATCTCTTTCTCTTTCTGTGCCTATATTTGCTTTCCTTGGTCTTGGCTTAACTTTCATCCAGACTCTCTCCACCGGGTGGTATGCTGACAACTAGCAGCTCCAGGCACAATCCCTTCCAAGGATACTCACTTGCCAAAATCTTCTATTTTCCATAATATGAATAGAGGCATGAAATGAAGCAGGAAGAAATTTAGAGGATTATGTGCTGTTAAACCCACAATTACATGAAAGTTTGCTTCCTTACGGAAGGTGAACAGCTGGTCTCAATCCCTCCTAAAAGAGCATAAGACAAAATGAGTTTGGTTTAGACACAAAGCCAAGTACCTTGTCAGTGAAGGTCATTGCACTGCACCTATGTTACTGAGGACAGATGCAAACACCCCCTTTTCCAGGAATCTCTGGAAACTACCTGGGTTCCTACACTTTGAAGAGGACTGAGTCCTGTCTACCTGGCAGATGCTCCAAGAGCACTAGATTGTGTATTAACTTGCAGCCCCCACATGCACCTGCAGTACAGACTTTCTCCATCTGGATTCAGCTTCTCCCTGGCAGCAGGTGCGGCTGGATCTGGCAGCAGCAGTAGTAGTGGTGGTAGTAGGCCAGGGCTCGGCTCTTTCATTTACACAAGTAAGTTTTGTTTTCGTTCTTTTTCTTTAGAACCAGGGAACAGGGAAGGTGATTGGGTTTTCATAATTTGGAGCTTTTGTAATTTTGTTCATTCACTTGTTTATTATCTAACTCCCCTCTTCAGAAGGTGAGAGGACTAATATGATTGGCTCAAGGATATATCCCCAAAGCCTAGAACAGAAGTGTCATTGAATAAATTGGGAAAATAGTTGGCTTTAAAGCTGGGAAGAGAAGGGAGGGTCTGTGACCTGCTTCTCTGCAGAGGCCTGGAGCGTGGTGGGGACATAGATTACTTCCTCGCTAGAGTGAAGGGCACCTGGAAGAGTTAGTGGTCTGTGAGCTGTGCTTGCCTTGGGGACAGGTCATTGGGTTCAGCCTCAACCAACTGAGTCAGTGAACACCATCCTGCTAGGAAGCTGGGAAGGTGGTAGGGAGGAGGGTGGGTGGCCAACGCATGTGGGGAATGACTAGGTGCTCCATGGGGTGGCAAGTCAGGGCACTGAAAGTGGACGTTCACTAAGCTTACGTCACTGGAACGTTGACTTCCCAGGTTAATCGATCAAAAGCCTGCTCATCTCCTTTTGATGTCTCATTGACCTTTATTAATAATATTTCCCTTCTCCTTTGGACAGGTCAATGTTGCAAATGAAAAATATTTTACAGCTTCCCTCCCCCGGCCACCCGAGAAAGCCAAATTTGAACCTTCCATGGCACTTTCTAAGATTGCATTTTGATGGAGAACACCCTGTCTTCATGGCAATCCATTGAGAGGGTGATCGGGGTGGAAGCCAGAGTGCCGAGAGGGGAATGATCTGGGGACCCGGTCCACAGGTAGCCTGTCCTCCCTCGGGAGCTGCCAGATGGCCCTGACCATGCCCTTCAAAGGTGTTTTTTTTTTTTTTCTATCTAACCTTCTACAATTCACACTTAAACAAGACAATGGAGTGCATGTCTTGATTTTCTCTTTTTAACCTAGAATTTCTTTTGCCACCCACCATCTAAACATGACAGACCCAATCTTCTGAAGCGTTTCAACACCTACAGCCTGGCAACCTAGAGTAGGAAAAAAAAAAAAACAAAACTCAAGCACAATACACACTTTTAGAAGTATTTTTAGTTTCTTCCATGAAGCGACATTTTATTTTACTCTGGTTAAAAAACATTTATCTGTCAGCAGTGGTTCATGTCTGCTAACTTCTATAATTCCTATGAACTTGCTTAGTTCGTCAAGACAATGAGCGGCTTCACTTGGCTTTGTTTTGCCTCAGTCATGGCAGGCTCAGAAACCTGGGCCGGGCAGGGGGGGGGGTTGCGGTGAAACAATGGTTTACCAAGGAAGTGGTGAAATCTGCTCTCCTCAAGCAAATCAAGGATCAGGGGTCCTCAAACTTTTTTTTTCTTTTTTTTTTATTTCGGCATATGATGGGGATACAGATTTTAAGGTTTCAATAGATGCCCTTTCCCCTCTCCCCCCACAAGTCTGAATCTCCAGCATGACCATCCACTTCTCATTCATTATGTATGTATATACCCCCCCGCCCCCCTGCCCAATACCCTATTACTGTAGTACCTATGTGTCCACTTAGGTGCTGCTCATTTAATACCAGTTTGCTGGTGAGTATATGTGGTGCTTGTTTTTCCATTCTTGGGATACTTCACTTAGTAGTATGGGTTCCAGCTCTAACCAGGAAAATATAAGATGTGCTATATCACCATTGTTTCTTAGAGCTGAATAGTACTCCATGGTATACATATACCACATTTTATTAATCCATTCTT
>VSMD01040639.1:0-26356 GCA_008750895.1 Mirza zaza
GGCCAGCCTCTCCCCCCTCTGGCCAGCCTCTCCCCCCTCAGGCCAGCCTCTCCTCCCTCAGACCAGCTTCTCCCCCCTCAGACCAGCTTCTCGTGGGGCCCCATTGCCACAGGCGGCCTTGCGCAGCCCTCTGTCTTTCCCTAACTGGTCTCCCTCCCGCCTCCAATCCACCTGCAGCCAGAACAATCTCGACTACACGTGTCATCAGAGTGTGTTTCTTCCCCACTTAAAAACTCTCTGAGACTGTCCTAGGATGACACGGCTGAGTCTGCCCTTGGCAGGCAAGCTCCCTTCCATGTCTGTGCAGCCGGCGCGACGCTGGCGCCGTGTCACTCGGCCACCCTCAGCACGGGAGCTGCCCCCTGCGGCGCCGCGGCCTCTAGGGCGCCGGGCAGTGCACCCCGTGTTCCTTCCGTGTGCATGGATCATAACTCAGTACATGCTGTTCTGCACTCCTTTCTTTTAACCTCGGGTCTTAGGGATCGTCTCATGTCAACCCAAACTGGTCTTCCTTGTTCTTTTAAACTGCTACGTGAAGTTACATAATGTATGCGAAAGCACTCTGCGCGGCCATCTGGCACAGAGGGATGCTCGGTGGGTGCTCCTTTCACTAAGTTCCTACCCCCAACATGGTGGAGAGCCGCCCTTGTTGCCCTCCCAGCCCTGCCACAGCCACGCTGTGGCGCTGTGCAGATCCTGAATCTCCTTGCTGCGCTCTGTAAGGCTGGCGGCGGCCCCCTCCCTTCCCCAGATCAAAAAAGAAAAGGCTCATGAGACCAGACCCGCCAAGGACAAAACTGCCAGGCCCCGCTGAGAGGATCCACACTCAGATGTCCACCTGGATAAGAACGTTTTGGCTCTTGGATTCCACAAATACCTCCAGCCCCTCCTAAAATCCCCAGCTCTTCCCGCCAAAAGTCCCTAGCCAGGCCCAAAGGGTATAAAAGGCCTCAGCCCCTTCAAACAGCGGCGACTTCCGGCCCCCCTCTCTTGGGGCCCCAGAACCTCGTCCACGAGTGCATAACAAAGCCAGTGGCTTTGCCCCCACTCTCTCTCTCTGTGTCTGTCTTTTCGCTGCCGCAGAAAAACCTTCACGCTCTCCATTGCATCCTTAGCGTCTCCATGCAGTCCTTTTGTTCTCCTTTAACACCTCAGAGCTCTCCAGTACTCCGTGCTCCCAAGCTTTTTCCGCAAAGGCCCTCTGCCACCTCCCTCCTGCCAACTCCTGTGGGAATGTTTTCCTTCTTCTCAGATGTCCCCTGTAAAGGCGTCCCTAAGCTGCCCTCGCCAGAGGAGCCCTCAGTCCTTGGGCGGCCCCTGTCTGGTTTGTGCCACTCCTGTCCTCCTCAACCAGAGCTCGGCCTGTCCTGGCATCTTCAGCACTTAGCCTATCTCCTGGCACATAAAAAGTGCCCCATAAATGCTTGTTGGATGAAAACACTCAACTTCCTAAAAGTTTAATCTGTTTTCTATTTAACATGCCACACATTGAAGCAGCTGTGGTATAAAGGAGAAAGTAGACGTTTACATTCTTACTAGCTGCTTGATTTTGGGCAACTCGCTTCCCCTCTTTCAGTCTCAGTTTCTTAATCTGTAAAGTGGAAGTATTAATGTCTATGATGAATGAATGATGAAATAAAAGATATGAAGATTCTCTGAAAATACAAAAAGCATTATTATTATCCCTTCTCTAACCTCATTTCAAACTTTACAGTCTCACAAAATCCTCTCCCGAGGTCCCGCCACTTCTGCAAGATCATCTCTTTCTTCCCCATCTCTGTCCGTCCTTCCTTTCTGGTACTGTTGTTTCACCCTACCCCCTGCCCCTGGCTTGGTGGGCCCTGCTCTCCCCTAATCCCTCCTCAGTGTCCCTTCCCTGCCTTCGCCTTTGTCCTCCCAGCATGCGAGTATCTTCACAGCTTCCTCGGAGCCGTCCCCAAGGAGCTGTGGCTTCCTTTCCCTCCACTTCCTTGAAGCCCCTTCCTGCTCTTCCCGGCACAGTCGCCACCCCTGGGGCAGGAGCGCCTGGCATGGGTGTGGATGGCTCTTCCGAGCGCCGGTTTCAAGGACGCTCTCAGAGGCGCTGGGAGAGAGGGCGGATGAAAGGGCGCGGGTGCCGGCCGGGGCGCGGCGAGGCTTGTCGAGGGAGCCGGAGAGTCCGCGGCAGGTCCGGGGCCAGTTTTCCTCCTGAGATGCAGGGCGGGGCAGGCCTGGGCCGCAGGGGTGTGTTGGGGGTTCTGAGGCCCAGGAGGGAGTCAGAGGGAGAGGCTCCTGAGCTAATTGGCAGGCTGGGTGCCAGCAGCGTGCCGGCGATGTTTAGGCGGCCGGTCACTGAGGAGGAAGGAAGGGAGGGAGGGAGAGTCTGTCCTGGGGCCAGGACCCAGAGGCAGCTGGGGCGTGCTGTCAGCTCGCTCTCAGCTCCTCAGGTTTTCTAGGTCATTCTCTGTGTGGCTGCCTCTCTCACCAGGTCCCACTGCTCTGCCTTGTGCTGTCTTCACGTCTCCAACTTGGCTTCTTTGACTCCTAGTCCACGTGCCCGACACTCTCTTTGTGTCCGCGTCCCTGGGAGTCAGGGCTTGAACGCCGTGTTGGGGGAGAAAGCTCTGGGCCCCAGCCCGGCTCTGCCCGGTGCAGACCCGGCCCGGTTTCCTCCCGGCAACTGCAGTGTATGTACGCACTCGCCCGAACCAGCGAAGACAGCGGGGAAATTGTTAAAAGATTTAAAACTTGTAAGTTGCTATGGTAATATGAACTGTACCCATTCTTCTTGGTTCTGCCGCCACAACCAACGTCGCGTGCGCATGTGGGGCTGCGGGTAGCTGCTCACCTCCCCCCAGGCAGCCCTCAGGTCTCCCCACCCCAGACCCTGGCAGCTCTGTGCTCCCAGCGCTGGGGCCAAATTCCGCAGAGCTCCCCATCCCCTTCCTCTGTCACACCCCACGTCCAATCCCGCAGCGAACCCCGTCAGCTCTCCCACGGCTCATGCCCGGAGTCAGCCTCTTCCCGCCTCCTCCATCTCCTACCAGCCTCGCCTCCACCAGCACGAAAGAAAGTTGGGACAACCCTGAGGCCCCCGCGGCCCACCTGTCACCGCTCTGACTTCCTGCTCCTCTCCCGCGGCCCCTCTGCTCCAGCCTCGGGGCCTTCGTGCTAAATCGCAAACACGCTGGAGGGCTGCAGCCTCAGGACCTTTGTCTCTGCCTTCCCTCTATCCGACCACCCTCCCCAGACAAGACTTGGCTAATTCTCCTGCCTTCTTTAAAGTTTTGCTCAAATACACTCTACTGACATTGTCACCCTGCCTACCCTACCCAGCACTCCCCATCTCTCTGCCAGCTTTGCTTTGCTTCACTTCCTGGGACCCAAAGACATCTCTATTTATTTGTTACTGATCTGGTTTCCATTTGAGTGTAATTGCCCTGAGGACAGGCTCCTGTCGCTTTGCTCTCTGCCGAGTCCCCAGCTTCCCTCATGTATCTGGCACACGGTAGACACTTAGCAATACTTGTTGACTTAATGAATATCAACTATTTTCTTTGATCTTTAAAACAATTCTTTGATAAAAGTATAATTTTTTCCATTTTACAGTCACAAAACTAACAAGAGTCCAGTCACATCTTGAAACCCTATCGTTTTCAAGTGGTATCAATGTTCCTTCACACTGTGCAATATCTTAAACCTAGTTTGGTCAGAATGGGCAGAGGTTTCAGCTTTCTCAACTTTCAAGTGAGGAGGTGGACTGATGGATTTTCCGTCTGCTAGAGGATGACGCTGGCTCCTTCCTCCTGTGCCTCCTGAGCTACTTCAGTCGAGGCTCTCCCCCTCCCCAGCCTCGCCCCTTCCTGGGTCTGGGCCAGAGAGGTTAAAGGGCTTACTAAGTCCACCAGGAAACCGGTACTCACAGAACCACAAGAAACCTTTCCATTTCTAGCTTCCTACACTCTCTCTGTCTCGCTGGCTGAACCTCTGATTCTGTTGAGGAAATAAGATGTCTACAAAGCAAAAAGAAAGGAGAGAGAATAAGGAAGAGAGACTGATGGAGGAGAAGGCAGGGAGGAGAAGGGGGAAGGAGCGGTGAGTGCATGTTCAGGAACAGTCTGCAGAGGGGAGAGGCAGTCGAGTGCACTGTTTTCCGACGGAAACCAGACATCTTATCACTCTGTCCTCACGGCCTCTGGCGATCCCATCTCAACACTCAAAGCTCCTTTAAGAGGGCTTCCCATTTCATTCATAGCACCACATTGGCACAACTATCCATTCTAGAAATTAGGAATTCATCCTTGACTTTCCTCTCCCTCACCCCCGAAGACCACGTCAACACTGCCATCAATTCTATCCAGAAAACATTTTAAATTGACCCACTCATTTCCAGCTCCACTGGATCCTGCTGACTCAAGACGTCATCCTCTCCCAACTGGAATAGTTTTCCATCTTTAAGTGACCACCTTGTGCAACTATGCAGGATGCCATTAGCATGTGCTGGCCCTGGTCTCCCCCATTGCATTCTTGGCTTATTCTACCCCTTAACATGGAGAACTTCGAGTCTTCACTATTATCTTGTGCCATCTTTACTTGCAGCTCATCATGTGCCAGCTTTGCTTAAACTAGCCCAGATTGTTCTTGTTTCCGAGTCTTTGCAAAGCTGTTCTCTCACCCGGAATGCCCTTCCCTCCTGTCTGTGTTCCATAAAGTCATCATTCAGGTCTCCCTTAATTGTCACCCCCTCAGAGAGACCTTCCTCAATCCCCATATAAATTAAGGACCTTGGGCAGGCACAGTGGCTCACGCCTGTAATTCTAGCACTTGGGGAGTCTGAGGTGGGCGGATTTCTCGAGGTCAGGAGTTCAAAACCAGCCTGAGCAAGAGCAAGACCCTGTCTCTACTATAAATAGAAAGAAATTAATTGGCCAACTAATATATATAGAAAAAATTAGCTGGGCATGGTGGCGCATGCCTGTAGTCCCAGCTACTCGGGAGGCTGAGGCAGGAGGATCGCTTGAGCCCAGGAGTTTGAGGTTGCTGTGAGCTAGGCTGACGCCACGGCACTCACTCTAGCCTGGGCAACAAAGTGAGACTCTGTCTCAGAAAAAAAAGAAGAAAAAGGACCTTCATTCTCAATCTCTGTGCTGGGTATTTATAGGGTTGTCAGATTCCACAAATAAAATGTAGGACACTCATTTAAATCTGAATTTCAGATAAACAATGAACACTTATTTAGTATAAGTATGCCCCATACAATATTTGGGAAATACTTATATTTTAAAAAGTTATTGCTTATCTGAAATTTAAATGTAATTGGATATCCTATATTTTATCTGCCAAATCTAGATGTGTGGATTGACTTTATTCCCCTTCTATTGGAGAGACTGGAAAGTAAAAAACTCCATTTCTCATAATTTGCAGCTAGGGCTCTGGATTTGAATTAAGTCCTTCCAATTCGATGTGTTTTTATGCGATTTAAAAAGCGGAGTGAGATGGAGATCATTTTCTGGCAGGAGAGAGGATGAAAAAGGCCCAGTAGACTGGAGAGGTCTGTGGGGGTAGGACAATTGGGGCTGTAGTCACTACACTGGGAGTAGCTGCAGCATTTCTGACCTATGGTGATTGACTTTGAAGCCAAGAGTCCAGTGAGGACTCCTGACTTCTAATCCTCCAGCCTTTTCAATGATTTTCTTATCATCTAGTTGCCTGACTTAAATCCCCTCCTACTTAAAAAACCTAGAGTAGTTTCTGCTTCCTGCCCTGGGGCCTACCTGGTACAATTCTCATTACCTAGTACTTTCCCCCATAGCGCACAGGCTGTATATGTTGTGTGACTGTTTAGGATCTCTCTTGCACACAGACTCTAAACTGCCTCAGGGCAGTGTCTCCTAAGCTCCTCATCATATCCCAGTTTTGCAGTGCATGAGCCTCTTGTTTACTCATTCTCTTTTTGTGAAGCTGGGCTTTGACTCTGAATGTGTTGTGAGTGCTTAGTTAATATCTTTAAATTGAAACAGGTGCCAACGAGACAGGAAGGAAGCTGCTCCTGCACTCCTGAGGGATGAGGCTCAGAAAGATTCCTCCACATCAGCTAGATCATCTCTCTGGGCATGAATTTTCTTATCTATATTGTAAGGGTTAGACTACACATTGTAAATATGCCTTTCAACCCTAATTTTCTATAAATCTAGGATTCTTTGAACTTAGTAGAGGTGGGCACCAGAATGAAATTAGCTGTATTTGGTGCCCTTACTGGAGATCCCTGTATAAGTTAATAAATAATTTGTTTGGAAGACCTACTCTCTGTAATGGGAAGTGGACATGGAAATGGGGTGATTACCTTGAATGGGGGTTAGAAAAGGAAATGGAAAGAAAAGACTACTGGACAAAATGAGCTTCTAAATACATAAATGGGACCATGTAAATCCGCCACTTGAAGGTCTACAGTGACATATCACCACTCTTAGAACAAAACCCAACTCCTTACCCCGGGCCTAAGATCCTGCACAGCTTGGCTCAGCATCTCTCCAATATCGCCTCAAACCATTCTCGCCAAGCTTCACACTCCTTCAAGGCCTTTCCCACCACGGGGCCTTTGCAGCTGCTGTTGCCCTGCCCACAGGGCTCCCTCCAGCTCTCCTGCCTGGCCTCCTCTCAGCAGCCCAGACTCCTCTCAAATGTCACCTCCTTAGAGGGGATTTTTCTAACACACTATTAACAGTAGTCACACCTCCTCCAGTTAATTCCTGGTATGTTACCCACTTTGTACTCTTCCAAGCACTTATCACAATCTATAATCATCTTGCTGGCTCATTTGTTTACTTGCTTATTGTTGGTCTCTCCCAATAGGATCTAAATTGCCAAAGGACAAGGACCATGTCTGGCTTGTTCTCCACGGTATCCCTAACTCCTAGAACAGTGCTCAGCAAACAATAGGGGTTTAGTAAATATTAATAGCTGTTGAATAATTAAATGAATGGATAAATAAATGTACAATTTTTAAAGGGACACTGCTAAGGGGTTGGGGAACAGGAAGGCCTTGGGAACACTGTGAAGGATGAACAGTAAATGTTTAAGGGGGAATTAAAAGGATGGATAAAACAATAGCAGTGACATGGACAAGGGGGGTGTCAGAAGGAAAGGGAACAAATTAGCAGCCAGGATGAGCTTGAAGGAGGGACAGCATCTCAGAGGAACTGTGAGCCCTAAGCAAGATTGAAAGGGAGAGGAGGAGGGAAGAAGGAGGCTTCTCGGAGGGACAGAAATGAGAAAGTAAATAAAGTCTCAGAAGAAAGGAATAAATTTTTAAGGGAATTTAGAGCCAGTAAGTTTGGATTTTGTCCTGGCTTTGCCTCTGTTCGAGCTGATCAAACCCTTTGCCCCGCCAGAGTCCCGGTGAGGCGGCCGAGCAATGGCCGGACTGGGCTCACAGCTGTTATGGGGTTAAATGAGAGAGTGGACTGTGAGGGTGACAATCCGGTAACACAGGTCATGCCACTGAGATCAGGACTGATTGGATTAATCTGGCAGGGTCTTCTTCCTTTATCTCCACCTCAAGTCCCCCGTTCCTAACCCTGCCCTCCCTCAGGGCATCTTTGCCCAGAGTCCTTGAAGCCATTGCATAGGAGAAATGCCCTGCTCTGGTAGAGTCCAGTTATGTTAAAATACACTGTAAACTGCAGAGTCTTTTAAAAAATTAGTCATTATAGAAGCAACCAGCATGGAAGGAAATATTCTGGAAGGCATAGTGAGCGGACATTGAGAAACACTTGTGGTTTCCTTCATTCGTCCTGCTTACTTCCTGGGCCTTGTTTTCCCAAGTAAGGTGTTCTCCCTAGAGGTGCTTTACATTCTCTGTTAGCCCTTTTCTCTCCCTCCTTCTCAACACAACATCTCCTCACTTTACAGGTCCCTCCTGAGATCATCCCCACTTGTCCTGGCTCTGGTCTCTGTCAGCAGGATCCTCACCAGCTTGTCCCCTCAGTGTCCGGTGATGGCAGGTGTAGGCTGACGGTGGATACGCCGTATCTGCCTTGTTACACTCCTTCACCAGGAATGGTAGGTTTGCCAGATGAGGCATATACTTGACCTGCCTCATCACACTTCCCAAGGGCAGGACCATGACTGTCCTGTCATTGGTCTCCCAAACACCTCTTCATACCTACCTCTCTCCCCTGGAAGCTCCTAAAGACTTATGGACTTTTTAAAAGTCTGAGGATGTTACTGATACAGAGGAGAGAGACTGGAGGATAGACAAAGGGAGAGAAGGACAAAAGGAAGAGAAGAGAAAGAACGGAAGGGATGGGCTAAGGCCTCTCCTGCCCCTAACATCCCCGGTGCCATGCATGGGTATTGAGCTGTAACATTCCGCAACACCACAAGGGGATGTCCTGGAAGAAGCTGGGAAGGGTTAGGGACAGTTACATGGGTGGCCCTGTGTGAAGTCACGAGAAGACTGGGTGCTATGCCAGAGGCGGGTTGCAGCCGTGGTGAACTGCGGCAAACCGAGCCAATCTAGCACGCACAAACTCACATCTGCCCTTCAGGCTCTCCAGAAATACAGTGAACCCAAGGGAGGATTAAAGGATAAAGTGTAGAGTTGTTAGGGATTCCAGAGAGAGGGAAAAGGTCTTGAGGAGTAAGACATTTCCTGGCAGAGTCTGCCTCAAAATGCCTTTTCCCTTACTGGTGTCCTAGAACCATCAGATGTGAATTCACGGTAACCAGAGCGTGAAGGCCAAGCGGAAGCTTTGCTAGCAGGAATCCTCGTCTAGTTATGGAGGGAAAATAACAACTAGCCATGAGCTTCTCCAGCCAGACTGAGCACCGTGTCCCATGACATGAGCATTCCCCAGCACGGTGCCTGGCGTCTACCAGCAAGGAGTGACTATTGACTGAGAAGGACAAGAAGGTCTAAGCAGAGTCAGTCAGAGGCCCCCGTCCCTGTGCTGGATCTGTGAGGAGCAACCCAATAGCCTGGGCACAGGTCACCAGACTGCGTGCCAGGCACTGTGTCAGGCGCAGGGATGCAGCAGCAATCATCAAGGCTGGGCTCCTCTTCCAGTGTCACTTAGCTTCTATTGGATCGAAACAGATCACAAGCAGGAACATACATCATCGCAGGCAGTAATACATGCCGTGAAGACAGGAAATCTGGGTAACAGACGGTGAATGCCTTTGAGGAAACTACTTGAGATGCAAGTGGCAAAAGGAGTCCTCCCTGACTACAGTACCTTTGAAGACAGGACAGCCATGTGAAGCTCTGGAGGGAAGGGGTCCAAGCAGAAGGAACACTGAGTGCAAAAGCTGTATGGCTTCATAAGCCTTGGCATGTGCAAGGGACGGCGAACATAAGGCCCTGTGGCTAGAGCACCGGGAGGAAAATGGAGGCACAGCGCCAGCTGCACACCTCACCCTGCAAGGCCAGGGTTCCCCCTTTGGCTGCACACTGGGACCTCCTGTGGCGCTGTCAGCACTGCTGACGCCTGGGACCCATCTCCAGAGACTCTGTTTAATGGGTCTGAGGTGTTGCCTGGGCGTCAGGAGTTTAAAAGTTTCCCAGATGACTCCAATGTGCAACCAAGGCTATGAGGCACTGACAGGACCTTGGAGGCCACACAGAGTACTTGGATTAGTGACAATACAAGGTTCCCGAAGAGAATCAGAGACATGTCTCCAGATCCAGAAAGAACTCATTGTCTGAGAGGCCTTGGAGGTGGGGATGGAGCTGGGAAAATGAAGTAATCCAGAGGAAAAGAGACAAAAGGCGACTGATGAGAAGGCCAGGACAGGCAGAGAATTCCAGAAAATGTGACAAATCAGAAGGCACAAAAACAGACCAGTGCTGACGGAATCAGAGAGCCAGAGACTGAGGGAGAAAGGGAACCTTATGTACTAGTTTCCCATTGGTGCTGTAACAAGGTAACACAGACTTGGCGGCTTGAAACAATAGACATTTATTACCTTATAGTTCAGAAGCCTGAAATGGGTGTTGCTGGGTTAAAATCAAGGTGTCAGCCAGGCCTGGTTCTTTCTGCTGCTCCAGTGGGGACCCACTCCCTTGCCTTTGCAGCTTCTAGAGGCCACAGACTTCCTCAGCTTGAGGCTCCCTTCCTCAGCCTTCAAAGCCAGCAACATCAGGCCGCACACTTCTCATGCCACTCTCTCTGGTTCTCTTCTGCTTTGGCCTCCACTTTTAGGGACCCTTGTGATCACATTGCCCCCATGTAGACAACCTGGAATAATCTCCCTAGATTCAACTGATTAGCAACCTTAATTCCACCTGCAAGTTTAATTCCCTTTTGCCAAGTAAGTTGACATGTTCACAGGGTCCAGAAATTAGGGCATGGTCATCTTTGGGGGACCATTATTCTATCTACTGGAGCATAGATGTACATTTTTTACAAAACAGATTTCAGTCATATATTTAGTCTTTTGCTTGGGTATCTGTGTGTTTTATGAGCACTGACCTGGGAGGGTTGTTCCAAGATGAATGTACTTGTGTTTGTTCCAATAGGTTTGTTTATCAGGGTGTCATTTTTGAGTGTCTCCCTGATAAGCATGGGGGAGGGAAGACAGGTGTCTAATGAAGTCCTGCTGCTCCATCAAAGCTGGCTGCCGCTGTGTTGTTGTTCTTGCTAACTATAAAACTAATGGCACAGTGTCTCTTTGTATGTTTTCTTTGAGCATGTCCATCTGTTCTTAAATAATACTGGATGTGTCTCTCTCAGTGATATTTAATGCGTATGAGACTACTGTGCTGTATCTGTGATGTTTGCATTATACGAGTGTGTCTGTGTGTAAGTTTGTGCACACGGGGGCATTTGGACGTTGATGGTGCACCCACCTATTTAACAATGTGGGTGATCACAGCTGTAGATGTTTACTCACTCACAAACCCCCATGGATACCCAGATAGCAAAGCCTGGCATGGGGCAGGAGCTAGGAAGAGAAGGGAGGAAGGGAGGAGAGTGGGGAAGAGCAGGGAAGGAGGAGAGTAGGGAAGAGGAGGGCAGGAAGAGTAAACAGAGAGTTGGAGGCAAGGGAAGAAGGGAACATCGAGAAAAAAAAATCAGAAAGCAGGAGAGAGTTCCAGGGATCTGCAATTTAAAAAAGAGGCAGGGTTGGGTCACAGCAGACAAGTCGGAAGAAGATCTAGGTATGGCTCCACTTCTGGCCATTCCCTAGCTATGTGACCTTGGCAATTCCAGCTTTCTGGGCCTCAGTGAACAATGACAGCTGAAATAGACACTTCTTGAGTACACTCCCAAGAAGGAGGAGGGAAAGAGAAAAATGGAAACGAAAAGCACACGGGAAAGAGAGGGAGAGAGCTAGTCGGAGGGCGAGCTGAGAGCCCCTCCCTGACTCCGCGAGGCAGGGGTGTGGGCACCTGCTCCCCGCCCCTCACCCCAGAGCTTCAGAGTATTCTTAAGCCCTTAATAGGTAAGGAGGGAAGATGGAAGGGCGAGAAGCGCGGGGGAATGACAGCCACACACCAACACTCGGAGGATTGCCAAAGCCGCACAAACCAGGACCCGCGCTTCCGGCCCGGCCCTCAGATGTGGGTGCGCCAGCCACCTGGAGTGACTCACGGCCCGGCGACGCGGGCGCACTCGCCAAGAGCGAGCCTGGGCACTCTGCCGCCTGCACACCACAGGCCGAGCGGAAGGTAAAACTCGGGCTCTCGAGGGGGTACAGGGGCTACCCTCCCACGCAGGGCTGCCTTGCCCGCAGAGCGCCCCTAGTGACCACCTCCTGGGCTCCAGGACCGAGGTGCCCTCATCTCCCCACCGCCTACCCCAAACCTCACTCGGGAGGCGGGAGAACCAGACGAGGGGTTACGCAAGGCCTGATGTTTACCTCCCGCAGGAGCCCCGCCCTCCCTATAAAGCCCGCCGTGCCGGGGCCCTTCGCGCTGTGACCGAGCCTCTGGCTGAAGACGGGCAGGCCCAGGAGGGGCAGAGAAGCGGCAAAACTTAATGCGGGAGACGCAGAGAGGGGCCCCGACTCCGCCAGCGGCAGGACTCGCCCGCCATCTGCGCGCTCCCAGGCGGTCGCGGAGGTCGCGGAAGGGGCGGCGTTCAGACCCCGCGCCCCCATGGATGCGCCCGAGCTGGGCCCGGGGCTGGTGGAGCGTCTGGAGCAGCTGGCGACGTGTCCGCTGTGCGGGGGCCCCTTCGAGGACCCGGTGCTTCTGGCGTGCGAGCACAGCTTCTGCCGCGCGTGTCTGGCCGGCTGCTGGGGGGCCCCGCCGGCGGCCGGCACCGAGGCTCCCCCCACCGCCTGCCCCTGCTGCGGCCTGCCGTGCCCCCGCCGCTGCCTGAGGTCGAACGTGCGGCTGGCGGTGGAGGTGCGGATCAGCCGCGGGCTTCGGGAGAAGCTGGCCGAGCCTGCGGCCCGCGCGGGGAGACGCCGAGGGGGCCGCATCCCCACCATGGGCTGCCTGGACCCGCGCGCAGAGGTGAAGCTGGGGTGCGCGTCGCGGGTCCGCGGCTGTTGGTGGAAGGGGGAGCTTCACGGGTCCCCGGAGTAGCCTGTGGAAGTTTAGGCAAGGGAGTTGGGGGAGAAAAGCAAAGGATGGGGGGGTGACCCCGGGTCCTCACGGTGGGAGGTGTCCTGAAGGACGATGAGGAGTTGACACTTGGTCCAGAGGGGAGGAGGCCGATCGGGTGCCCGAGTCTAGAGAGAGGAGCTGGACAGAAGAGCTTGGAGGCAGAGAAGGGGTGGCGTACTGGACAGAACGCGAGAGCCTGGAGCCCCGCGAAGAGCGCGGGGACTGCGGGAGTGGGCGGCAGCCCGGGCGCGCGGGAGCAGGACAGCTGGCGGAGGGGAGGGAGCCGGCGGGAGCGGCCTTCTGGGGCGAGGGCGAGCAGGGGGCCGAGGAGGACGGTGCGGGGGTGAGAACTGGCGGGGAGAGTGGGAGCGGTTGCGGGGGGCGGGGGCAGGTGCGGAGAGAAGGCTGGCGTGGCGGAGCGGAGGAGGGAGGGAGGATGGAGGAAGGGAATGGGGAGCAGATCCAAACGTCCCTGTAGTGTCGTGGGGCCTGTAGCCCACTGTGGGTCGTTTGTTATTGTTATTCTCGGTTAGGGCCCCAGGGAGGCGCGGCGACAGACAGAGGTGAGGTCCGGAGCACAGCCTTTGGGGCCTCGGGCTCCTCTCCGCAGCCCAGCCTAGCACCCACGCCCCCCGCGCCTCGGCCAGGCCCGACTCCTTGGCCGTCAACCAACTCCATTCCCTTGCCCGACCCCCGGGCGTCTTGGAGGCCCCACCTGCTTCTCCCCAGCAGCCAAGCCGGGCTCGGGTCTTGCTTCCGCCCTTTGAAGTGTTCGCAGACCTAATTAGTCCAGGCGTAATTGGCATACTGGGGGGAACTGTCTTTCCTCTCTCGCGCTCACCACTGTGCCAGACGGCAGCACTGGGCAGCGAAGTGGAGGGGTCAGGGATCCCACACCTGGAAGGGGAACATCTAGCGCCCTCTCCTGGGTCCCATGGCACACTGCGGGTCTGTTGGGCCTCTCGGGACACATCCAAGACCTCCCTGGCCTGGGTAGAGACACAAAACAAAAGGCTCAATAAACGCCACCAGGCTTTTATGGCAAGAGAGGAAGCAGCTTTATTGTAAGGCTTTTATATGCCAACTCTTAGCCCAAGGGCCCCGGGCTGTGTTTGGTCTGTGTGAATCTGGGTCAGAAGACTTTTGTCTGGGATACACTCAGGTAGGTGATAAGGATGGGGCCATTAAAAGACACAGAGAATGGGGCTGAGGAGGCAGCAGAGGGAGGCAAGCAATGGGGCAAGAAACAGGCATGGATGAGGCTGGGGAAGGGGAATTGAGAACACCTGGGGGATGGAGGGGGAGGACAGTGGGGGTGAAGTTAGGAGGATGAGGAAAAAGTGGTGGTGGAGAGAGAGGCAGAATGGGTTGTGAAAGGCAAAGGGACAGAACGAGAAGAGAAAGGAGCACAGGGGACTTGGAAATGAGATCACCCTGAGAGGGGGAAGGGAGCTCACCTGAGGAAGCAGATGGGGGGAGGGCACCCCACACTATGAAGCCCAGAGCTCATATCCATTTTTTCTGCCCAACCAGGATATAAGGAAGACATGGAGACGGTGAGTTCCACTTTTACTGTTCCTTTTCACTGCCAGAGGCCATAGCCATCACTCTCCCACCCAGGCCACATCTTTGTCCCCAATCACAGGCAGGTTTTCTGGGGTGTGGCCTCAACCTTTCGTCTTCCAGAGATGTGAGTGGGGTAGGGGTGGGGGCATTAGCATCAGAGGGTAAAGGGTTGTCTACTGACCCTTCCCCTCATCTTTCCAGATTTGATGTCCCAACACCCAAGTCATCTAAGTCAGAGGATGATCTCCCTGAAGATTACCCAGTGGTCAAGAACATGCTTCACAGACTGACCGGTAAGGCGGGCAGAAGGGAGGGAACTGAATCAGAGTCTGTCTTAGGCTTTCTCCCTTTTAGCTCTCAAAAATGATCAAGTCCTTTTTGATGTCTGTATGAGTTTCCTAAGAATGCTTGCTGCATAACAAAGTACCACGAAGTAGGAGCTTCAGCAACAGACATTTATTATTTTGAAGTTCTGGAGTAGAAGTCTGAAATCAAGGTGTCCGCCATTGGTTCCCCCTGGGGGCCATGTGAGAATTTGTTCCATGCCTCTCTCCTAGCTTCTGGGTCTCACATGTTCCTTGGGTTATAGATGGTGGCATATTGTCTTCCTTTTGTATGCATTTGGCTCTATCCAAATTTCTCTTTTATAAGTCATTAATCATGTTGGACTGGGCCTAAACTAATGACCTCATTTTAACTTGATTACTTCTGTAAAGATCCTGTTTCCAAATAAGGTTACATTCTGAGGTATTAGGGGTCATCAGCATATCATTTTTGTGGGGGGATACAACTCAACCTCTAATGTCTGTCCTCTTCCTCATATTCTAGCCATTTTCTCTCTTTCTTTTTCATACAAACAGCAGACTCCCGGAGGTCAGCTGCCTCTCATGAATCTCTGCTTCCATCACCTGTCATCACTCCTCTCCAGAAGAGATCTGGGACCTCAGCATCTCCCTGCCCCTTCCTTCCTTGCTCACTCCCCTAAAGAAGGATGCCCTCTACCCTTCTTTAAAATGCCTAGAGAAGATGGTCTGCCCTCTTGGTCACCTGCCATCCCACCCAATCCAGATTGCTTCTGGCACTCCTACTCCAGAACTCTTTCCTCAAACACCTCACACAAATAGAGCCAATGGTCCTTTTTTCTCCCCTTCCTTACACCACCTATAGGAACAGGCCTGGCCACACCCACTAATTTCTGTGGGTGGGTGGGCTGGTTTCTCAGGATACCTTGGATTCCTCCCTCTGCCCCTCCCCTCTGCCACTTCAGGTGTCAGTCTTTCTCTTTAGATCTACCTTCCCCATCCTGCCGACCAGCTCCCACGCCTCACCCCAGACGCTGCAGATCGAGCTGTCAGTCCTCACACCTCCCTAGAAGTCGGATCAGCCTCACATTTCCTCCCCAATCCTACAAACCAGACCACCTTTGCATTGGTCTCTGTGCTGTGCCCTCTGCCCTGAGCCAGTATGGTCCTTCTCAAGTCCAATTCTACAGAAGTGGCGCGTTGGTGCACAGTTTCGATAGTGCCCAGGCCTGCTCTTCCTATGCCTGCCTCCTTTCTGGTCCTGCAGCCACCTTTTGAGGTCACTCACTAGCACTCTTAGTCTCTCGTGTGCCCATTCTTCACCCCACCCTGCCTCTCATTCAGACACCCTCTCACGCAGTCCTCTCCCTGTCTCCTCCTCTCCAGCTGACCTGACACTGGACCCTGGTACCGCACACCGCCACCTGCTCATCTCTGCCGACCGTCGCAGCGTCCAGGTGGCCCCACCAGGGACGCCCGCGCCCCCTGACGGCCCTATGCGCTTTGACCAGCTCCTGGCCGTGCTGGGCGCACAGGGCTTCGGAGCTGGCCGCCACTGCTGGGAGGTGGAGACCGCGGGCGCCGCCTCCTGCACAGACTCTTCTGGGGAGGATGAGGACGACGGGGAGGGCCGCTATGCCGTGGGCGCGGCAGGGGAGTCGGTGCAACGCAAGGGTCGCGTGAGGCTGTGCCCCGCCGGAGCCGTGTGGGCCGTGGAGGGCCGCGGCGGCCGTCTCTGGGCCCTCACGGCACCCAAGCCCACCCTGCTGGGCGACGCTGGGCCCCCGCCGCGGCGCATTCGAGTGGACTTGGACTGGGAGCGGGGCCGCGTGGCCTTCTACGACAGCCGCTCGCTGGACCTGCTCTTCGCCTTCCAGGCGCCGGGCCCCCTGGGGGAGCGTGTCTTCCCGCTGTTCTGCACCCGGGACCCCCGCGCCTCGCTGCGCATTGTGCCAGCGGAAGGCTGAGGGTCTCGTCCCCAGCCTCCATGCCAGTCGCCGCCGCGAAGCTGCTTCTTTTGGGGCTCGGAAGTCCCCACTCATTGCAGGGATCATGTCCGCACGCCCACTGCAGGAGTAATAAGCACCCTACACCAAACCATATTATCTCTTCTCTGTCTCATTATTTTTCCCCCAAATAATAAGGCCTCAGCTGGCTACAGGTTTCCACATCCATGTCCAAAGCCACATCCGTTCCTCCCCCTTGCCCCCTAATCTTCTTTCTCACTACTACCCCAGTACTTCCCACCTACTTTCTCCCCTTCTGTACTATTCCAGGTCTGAAGTGGGGAGCAGGCCCTGCCCTGCCAGTACTAGTAAACTGCATGTTTACTACACAGAGGTCCTGCTAGTCAAGTCAAATATTTACCTCCCACTCTCGCCCGTACTAGCTCCAAAGGAGGGCTCAGGGCCTTCTCCATGGCTCTAAGGCTTGGGCTTCACTGTCTGTCCACTCTGAAGTTTCTCCTCAAGAGAAACGAGAGACTTGACTCTGGCCTGGGCCCTATGGCCCTCTAGGAAGCTTAATACCCCTTTTTGTGGGAGGGGGGGGGGGGGGGGGGGGGGGGGGCAAGCCAGTTCCACTCCACCCTCCTGTGACTTTTTATGCTCATTCCATAAAACCGCCCCCTGCATGTACTCACAGAAAGGAACCAATGGTGCTGCCTCTCCTCTCCTCCACCTGGGAATGGCCTAGACATCCCCAAACTCATCTTTGTACATAGTCTCATATCTTTCCCCATATGTATAAATGGGCCCATATTTAACACGTTTTGTGATGTTGGGTTATTTATTTTGTGCATCTGTGGCAATAAATGAGATCTCAGTGGCCATATGGATTTGACTGATCTCTGCAACTGTGCATGGGAAGAGGACTGGAAAACAACCATCAGATCCCAGGAAGGGCTGGGGAGGGCTGAGAGAGCTGAACACCACAGCTGGCAGAGACATCAAAGGGTAGGAAGGAAGGGGTGAGAGTGCAGTGCAGTGCAGACCCCTATCCATTTGCTCCCTCCCTCTTTTCTCTCTTAGGTACCCAGGCCCCTGGGACTATGTTGGATCTGTCTGTGAAGCTGAAAGACCGAATTTGAGGAGATAGTTGGCTCTAAGTGACCTGTCTCAAGCCAGTTTTGTCATAAATGCTAGATAACATGAGAAGGATAGGGAGAGAGGACAATGGAACTTTCTTGTTCCATTTTCCATTAGAGGTGAGAATGATAAAGAGCCCTCTCTCCTAACTCCTCTTGAAGGCATGAAGGGGGCAGGCAGGAGGGGAAGAACTGGGAACTCTGGGTCTCCCATAAGACCTCATAGCCCACAGGCAAGGACTAGGAACTAGGATTACATAAATACCTCAGTGGAAGAGCTCTAAACCAGTATTAACAAGCATAGCTGGGGTGAGATTGCCTGGAATTTGACTGGGACCCTGGCAGTGACAGCTGGGACTATTGAAAACCCAATTTAAGTGTTTGTTACTTAAGTTGAGAGTGCAAGGGGCCAAGATAACAGATCCCAGGACAGGCAGTTTGGCAGTGAGAACAAAAGGAAGAGACTGGGACCAAGATTTGTGGATCCCAGAGAGGGGAGGGTGGGTATTGGCAGGAGAAATGAGGACTGGGGGAACCCAGGAGCTTGGGTTCTAGAATAGCAGCAAGTCAGAATTCCAGGATCTCTGTCCACACTCCTCTTTTTCTTCCCTCTATCAGGCAGAGGTGAGGGAAGGAGGGGGTGGGTGAAGGGATCAAACCATAGGTTTAGTCCCCAAGTAGCCACATGGATACATTCAGGGCCAGACACAGGAAAGTTGGGGGAGAGAGGAATTTAGTGCTGCATTGGCCCTGGAGGGGGCTGGGAGGGGTCAGGAGGCTGGGGAGGGGTGGTAGGGGTTGGTCCAAGGGTTGCACGACGCCGTCCTTTGCGGTGGCCGCGTACACAGTGTGTATGACCACAGCCCTCCTCTTCCTCCTCATCACTCTCCGTGGAGCTCTCACCAAAGGCCCGAGGTTTCTCATAAATACAGCAGCCTGGATTTGGAAGGGGGAGCTCAGTTAAAAAGGAGGAAGAGTAAGATGTATAGTCGGTTCCATTCCCCCTCAATCTCAGTGAAAATTTCTACTTTCACCATTGTCTCCTCCTACCTTCCAGGATCAAGCTTCCCCAGGCCCATGCCCTGGGACTCAGGCACCCAATTCCCTTGTTCATTTAGAGAGCCAAGAATCCAAAGCCCCACTTCTCCCATTCTGACACCTCTTGCCATCAGGCCCTGGCACACAGCAGTTCTAGTCCCTCCTCACCTCTTTCCCTCTAACCTTAACCTCCTTCCCTTGATGACAAGAAAGTGACAAAAATATGAGCATTCTGGGGCTTCTTAGAGGCCAGAGGCTAGAGAAGGCAGAAGATGTGCAGAAGGGAGCCAGAACTGCGGGGCTGCTGTGGGGCAACAATGACTCACATTTTGATGAGCGGCGCCCCATGTGTTCATTGTCCACAGTGTCACTCGTCCATTCCACCTTTTTCTCTGGCTTCCGTTTCCGAAGTTTGATGGTTAGGCTGCGGTTCTCCTAGAAGGTTAAGAGGGATGGGCACGCCTGTCTTAGTCCCATCCTACTGACCTTTCCCACTCCCTCCCCGGGGGACCTTCTCTTTTCTCTTCCCCACCTCAATCAGTACATAGCACCAGAAGAGCTGAGTACTGAGAAAAGCTAAAACAGAACAGGTCTTTGACCTCAAGAAATCCCTTGAGGAGTAAGTATTATTTCTTGTTCTTGATAACCACCAGTATACAGAGGAGACACAATTCCTAACCTATGGAAAGCCCCAGCAAATCTTCAAAGGAAAACATAATCCTCGCTGTTTTTCCATCTTCCTCTCCAAATCATCCTTGGTAGTATTAACACATGAAAATTATTTTTGTCAGTCTCCAGTGCCTAATCTTTGATTTCCTTTTCTTTTTCCAGGTCCCTGTTCTTTTTCCCATTAAAAAAAGACCTCCATTCTTCACTCTCTCATTTTCAAGTCCAGCTCTTCCTGCCTGTTAGCCATCCATTCTCTAGCATCCTGGTATCTCTAGTAACAACTGTTGCTAAACTACCAATTACTAACCTCCCTTAATCCAGGTTATTAAGCCCAATGCAATCTTTTCCCTTTGAAAGCAACGTAACCTGTTTTTGCAAAATGTTACTTGTTTCTCCATTACATCTCCCCTCTCTGACATCTCTCCTCTCTGCTTTTTCAAAATATTATCTTCATATCCTTTTTTTGTTTCCTCATTCCCTCCACTTCGTTTTACATTCATCCTTTCAACAAATATTTATTGGTATATATTAATATTTATTGATAAGCTAGCCTCCAACCATACTTTCTTACATGGCCTAGCATTTCCTCAACATTTTTCTCACTTCTTAACCCCCAATTTCCCATTCGTTCATTACATATACGCACCACCTTGCCAAGTAGCAATACCTATATCCTAACTCCCTATTACATGTCCCTTGGCTAGTCACCTGCACCATCACTGCCACTCTGAATTGCTCCAATACCTTGAGATTCTCCCAGCCCCAGAGATTCAACACCACACCTCCCATATTCCCAGGCCCAGCCGCGCCAGCAACTCTCCTAAGCCCTGTCCCCTCTCTCTCGGCATCTCCCAGACCCCAAAGCAGCACCGCCCCCCCACCCCCGCCTTTCTCACGGGCTCGGTCGTCACGGTAACCGTTGTCTCAGTGACGGTCTCACTCAGCCCGGCCCCTGCCTCGGCCATGGCTAAGGCTGAGAGGGAGGAGGGGAGGAAGAGGATGAGACCTCCTTCCCTTTTCCTGTGTCTCTGAGGTCTAACAGAAGCGGTATAGGTTTCAGAGTAGTAGCCAGGATCCTCTGCCTTCTTTTTCCCCCTCCTCCTGGGCCTTCGCTTCCCCACCCCTGGGCATAACCTGTCCAACCCCACTTCCGGCTCTCCGCTTCCGGGTGTGACGCATTCTGCAGTGCCCCCTTTCCCGTCTCCCGGCACCAAATGCGTCAAAGCGCAGGCGTCGTCGGATTAGTTCCGCCCTAATACGACAGTGCGCAGGCGCTGCAAGGAAGAGTCAAATTTAGCGGAAGAGGCGTCACTGCGGGTGCAGGCGGAGGGGGGGCGGGGCGGAGGGCGCGCGCCCGGCGGAGACGCAGCCGGAGCGGGTGCGCGGCAGGGTAGCACCCGCCGGCGCTGCGTACTGGGTGCATCGAAGTCCTATAGCTGAGTCCGTCTCCCCTCTCTGGGCGGGTGGGAGGACGCGGGAAACCTAAGGGGCAATAGTAATGACCCTATCTGGGCTGTTTTCATTTCTTTATCGTTTGGTCTGGTTTCCCTGGAGAGAAACGGGACCTGGGAGCAGTTGGAAATAAGATTAAGATGCGAGCGATCTGGGTTCTGGTCCTCGCCCCGTGCTTGTAGGTGTTTGAGCACTTAGTGCACTTTCAGCTTGGGTTTTTCCAGTCACTGTGGAGGCCTTGAACATGGAGGCAGGTAAGGCACTCAGACCCTGCCGTTTAGCTCCCAGTCTAATGGGAAAGACGGCCATGCTCAAAACTAACAAAAATATAAGACACTGGGCGTAAACATGGAACTAAGTCTGATCTGTGACATTGAATTTAGTTACACTACCCAACATACTCTCTCTAGGGTGATGAGTAGGACTAAGCAGAGACATGGTCATAAATTACAAAATAGGCCATTATATGAAAGTATGTGCATGTTTCTGAGAGGGTAAAAAAAAGTGGGAAAACAAGAACTAGAAAGGCAGATTTTTTTTTTAAGGTAGAGAACAGCTTATAGTCATAGGTGTGTGCACTGAAAGAAATGGAATTTTGTACTCCCCCTAGGATCTAAGGGGAGTGTCAGATGAGGCTTGGCAGGTAGGCAGAAGTTATATGAAAAGGCCTAAGATGCTTTGCTAAGAACTTTGGACTGATCCAGTCAGTGTTAGGGGCCAGAGAAACGCTTAAAGAAGATAGAAACATGAACAGATTTGTTTCAGATTTCAGGAGTGGGTCAGGAAAGTCAACTGCTGGAACAGTTTAAATGTAAAGTGGGGAAGACAGCTCTGCTCATTCTTCAAGTTGCTGTTAGGGTCAAACAAGATAATGTAAGCTTGAGAGCCCCGAGTATACAAAGGACCACACAATTACAAGATGATCATTTTCACTCTAACCCCCTGACCACCATTTAAGCCAAGGAATGCAGGAATACTAATTTCCAGAATCAAAATTTGAGTATTTGATATTGTGCCTGGACTATGTATTTGTTTCCCTTGAAAGTTTTTGGTTCAAACTGAATAAAGCAAGATACAATTCAGCAGGTACATCATAATTCATTTGAAAAACCAAATATAGGCCAGGACTATAGCTTATGCCTGTAATCACAGAATTTTCGGAGGTTGAAGTGGGAGGACTGCTTTAGGGCAGGAGTTTGAGACCAGCCTGGGCAATATAGCAAGACCCTGCTTCTAAAAAAAATTTTAAAAATTAGATGCATGTGGTGGCACTCGCCTGTAATCCCAGCTACTTGGGAGGCTGGGACAGGAGGATCCCTTGAGCCCAGGAGTTTGAGTTGAGGTTGAAGCGAGCTATGATGACACCACTGCACTACAGCCCAGGTGAGAGCGAGACCCTGTCTCAAACAAAACTCAATCAAAATATTTATACATGCACAGACATATAGCCATACATACATACACAAGCACAAATATATAGTATAATTTGGTTGTCTCAGCAGAATGGTATTCCTTGTGACTTTTACTTTTTTATTTCTACCTTTCTATATGAGAAACTATTACGATCATTACAATGAACCCTTGAATGACGCAGGGGTTAGGAGTACTGATCCCCAGGCACAATCAAAAATCTATGTATAGTTTGGACTCCACCAAAACTTAACTATTAATAGCCTACTGCTGACCAGAAGCCTTATCAATAACATAACTAGTTAATTAACACGTATTTTGCATATTATGCATTATATACTGTATTCTTACAATAAAGTGAGCTAGAGAAAAGACAATGTTATTAAGAAAATTATAAAGAAAAAATATATTTACTCTTCATTAAGTGGAAGTAGATCATCATAAGGGTCTTTATTCTCGCTGTATTCAAGTTGAGTAGGCTCAAGAGGAGGAGTAAGAGGAAGGGTTGGTCTTGTTATCTTATGGGTGGCAGAGGTAGAAGAAAATCCAAGTGGGACCTGAGCAGTTCAAATCCGTGTTGTTCAAGGATCATCTGTATAATAATATTTATCTCAAGAGTCATAAGTACCCCTATGGTAAGTATACACTGATACCCCTTAGTATCAGATTTTTTGTTGTCCAAATTTATAGGCCAAATAGATCTGGTTAAAATTTCTGTTGAATCTCTCACTATCTGTATTCCTACTTTTCATTTCCCTAAAGTGAGAAACCAAACAGATTTAGATAGTGTGGGAATACTTATAAATGCTTTTTTATATTAGCCTTATTTCTGGCTCCATTTTTTTTTTCCTCCAGTTTTCTTTTTCATACAAATATATTTGTAAGCTCATATAAATTCCTTTGGAATAAGACAGATTATATGTAACACATATGTCAGGGTCTTACAGAAAAATACAATTTTAATAAGGAAACTCAACTAGAGGTATCTTACTCCAGGGACAATAGTAATCCCCATATGATGATTTGATTCTCCTCTGGGAGCAAAACGTTGCAACCAGAAGGGATGGACAAGGCATCCCTTGTCCAAGAACTCAGTATCCTTCACCTTCCAAAGAAGAGGAGGGACAGACTGTAGAGCTGCCCAGGAAAAAGATCAAGAATCTTCCTTCTCCTGGAACCTATGAGGAAAGAAGGGACTTGTTATAGTAAACCAAAAGAAGAGTTTCTAGCAGTACCAGATAAGATATTCAAATAATCAAGGAAGGACTTTTATTTATGAGATTGTGGAGGACTAGCTCCCCTAAACAACTCTCCAACTCAACTTTAAGACAACTAAAAATGTTGGGATTAAAAACATATCTAGGCTGGGCGTGGTGGTTCACACCTGTAATCCTAGCACTCTGGGAGGCTGAGGAGGGAGGATCTCTCGAGGTCAGCAGTTTGAAACTAGCCTGAGGAAGAGCGAGACCCCATCTCTACTAAAAAATAGAAAAAAATTAGCTGAACAACTAAAAATATAGAAAAAAACTAGCCGGGCATGGTGGTACATGCCTGTAGTCCCAGGTACTCAGGAGGCTGAGGCAGAAGGATTGCTTGAGCCCAGGAGTTTGAGGTTGCTGTGAGCTAGGCTGATGCCAAGGCACTCTAGCCCGGGTGACAAGAGTGAGACTCTGTCTCAAATAAAAAAGACATATATATTTGAGTATGAATATTTTTAATCCATTGATGAGATGGCAAGAAAGTAAAGACAACCTTCACACTGATTAAAAGTGATGTAAAACCAGAAATCTAGACAGTTAAAACTGAAGACCCTGCTAGGATGGTGCCCTTAATATTGTTTTGAAAGCCATAAGCAGCATAAGAAACCAGAGAAAAAACCTATAATGTCTGATTGGAGATCTGCATAAATTTGGGACCCCTAAAGGGTTAAAAGAGAATAACAACAAAAAAGTCAACTCTGTAGAAGGGGAATTTGTCTCAATAGATAGAGGGAGAGAAAAATCTCCCCTAAGAATTTTTAACCATAACCTGGCTCTTACAAGGATTTGCAGCTGAAATTCACACTATGTGTCTGCTCCAAGAAAACCTGAAGCCAAGAATTTATTTAAAGTAATTCCAGCTTGATAGTGCCTCAAGGCATCTGGGGAAAAAAGAAAAAACACAAATGCTGGGAATACAGCATTCACTCCAGGCCTCAAAGAATTCCCATAGTTCAGAGTTTTAAAAAACCCTCACTTACAGTCAAAAATCACAATACAAAGAGAAAAAGCACCACGAGAGAATCAGCAGAAATAAAAGACAGCAGGGAGTCCACTTACTTAAGGTTTCTTGGTTGTGGCTCCGGGTAAAAAAAAAATATTAAAAAAAAAAAATGACAGCAACATCAGACATACAAGATCTGTGGATATCAGAATTATCAGGCATAGAATAACCATGTTTAATATTTTTAATATTCATTTAAAGAATAAAAGGAATACTTTTCCTTTAAATTGAAGAACTGAGAATTATAAAAAATTATTGAAATTTAAAAAATAATTAGGTAGAACTCAAAATAATAATAATGATATATAATAATAATTGAAACTGAAGACAGATTTAGTGATCTGGAAGACAGACCTGAATAAATTACCCAGAAGGCAGCAAAAGAGAAAAGAAATGGAAAATATGGAAGACAGGGTGAGAGAACTAGATGATAGAAGAAAAGGGCTAATAACTAATTAGAGCTCCAGAATATGGGAAATGAGACCATGGAGGAAAGGCAATATTAAATGAGATAGTGGCTGATGAATTTTCCAGGGTCGATCGGAAAAAAAAGTCTATTCAGAAAGTCCAACAAATCCCAAACAATAAGTAAAAGGAAGCCACATTTTGATATACTGTAGTGGAAGTGCACAACACCACACACAAAAGAGGTGGTCTTAAAACCATTCAGTGTGCCCATGGTCTCTAAATCATGCATGACTAATTCTCACCATAGTAAAGCTACTTTGACTGCAGTTTGAAGCATAAAATGATGACCACTAAGCAATACCTGCCTTCTCTGTTTTTTAATTTCCTTTTAAATATCTTAAAAGGTTTACTTCACTGGCTATAAGAAGGGTTAAAAAAAGGTGTCATTTTTAAAAATAACAAACGACCACAAAAATCTCCCTATTACCAAAACTGCACTGAAATGAGAATAAGATGAAAGGAAACAACTGTTTAGTATGAAAAATAAGTCACTGGATTTGCTGTTAGCAAAACGACTGAGACAGGGCAGAGGGAGGGGAAAGGATACCCACTTGCAGTTGGTACAGGTGTAGAAGACGGTCTGCCCTTCATCGGCTGAACGCATCTGCCTGGTGTGGTATGCCATTCCCTCATGACCACATCGAGAGCAGCGCCTGTCAACCTGGGGAGAAGCTGGTGGGTCAGGGAGGCCTTGTCATGTCCCCCTACTTCTCACAGCAATCAGCCTATCATACTTCCTCAGATATTGATGCTTCACACTTCTCTTCCTTCTTGGAATGGGGAAAAAGACCTCTGCAGATCTCTGCAATCACTCCTCCATTTCTTTCCATTCACCTTATGGAGCCAGTCCTTGATCTCGTTAACGTACCACAGGTCCCTGGAACTCAGGCCCTTCCTCCACCGACACAGGCATGGCTGTCCCCAGTTTGTGGAACACAGCTGAAGTCTTCACAACCTTCCCCTCGAAGTCTGTGCAGGCAAGTAAGAACTGCTTGGAGACACACGCAGGTGAGCCGACGCCCGAAATCCCCCTCTCCCTCCCGATCAGGCCAGGAGGCTCTACCTCCTTCCCTTCGGGTTTCGTCCCTAGACCAGACAGATATACGAGTGCCGACCGCCTGCCCCACGGCCCTCCCCCCAGTCCAACCCATGTGAGGTCCCCCGGCCGCCGCCAGGGCACGGCGTACAAGACCCTCACCCCGAACGCTGATGGCGAAGCCGCAGCGAGTACAGGTGACCGCATCCTGAGCCCCCGGCAGAGGCAGGACCGCGCCGCAATCTGGACAGAAATCCAAGTCGGACTGAAAGCTGGAGCAGGTGCTGGCGAGGTCCATGACCGACATGCAGGGGAGAGCTGCAAAGGGAATGAGAAGTTCATCACCAAAAGGGAGAGGAGCCCCGCTTCCCTACTCGGGGGTTACACTCTGCCCCAGGACCTAGGCGTAAATAACCCGAGCCCTCCTCCTACGCACGCCGCCTGCCTCTGCGACCAAGGAGCCCAAGCGTCCGGAATGCCCAGCCAGCGTCCTAACCGACTGGGAACCCGGGGGCGGGGAGCCGGGAGCCGGG